>JARVZY010010329.1:0-45473 GCA_030686995.1 Artemisia argyi | reverse complement strand
GTCTCTGATTGGGAGATAAAGACTAGAACCTGTCACCTTCGGTGAGTAAACACTTTCCTTGTTTTCTAAATTCATTTTTCTCTTATTTTAATATCGAATTTGATATTGGCCAACAAAAATTATTGGAACAAAATAATATTAGTAGCTTTGTAGAAAGAAAAAAGAAAGTAAATCACACGATTGACCTTATAGTTTATAGGCCTAAATGAGCTAGGCTCGTTTATTAACTACTTGGTACTCCTCTTTGATGCATTGTTTTCTATTTGCCAGCCCCTGTACGTAGAGGCGCATCTTCAGATGAGCCTCAAAGCCGCTGATTATTTCTTGAAGCTAATTGATATTGGGGCGCGCAATGGAAAACAAATCTGGAATTGGCTGAACCTCAAATATTGTGAAATAAGAAATGGCCTCAAAAGAGAATGGAAACACTAACAAGCTCTTCGTTAAGTTTAGTTGGTGAATGGTCTCAATGTGTGTTCAAACTTACTTATTGCTCTCCATAGAAGCTGCCTATCTTCACTTGCATTGTTTGATCGTCTTACTATTTCTATTTACAACGTATTTAGCTAATTTGTTTTTTGTACTTTCGCTGAACCAATTTATGATAATATGGTAGAATGTTTACTGTGACATAGGTAAACTAATTGTGTGTGAATTGATCTGCATGTGCTTTACTACTGTTTTTTTATCTCACCACTCTCACCTTATCCATCTTCTTTGAAATTATGCAGAATCTCTAGTGACAGTATATTTAATGAGTGAAAATCCTCGTCATATATATCAATATCATTTTCTCCACTAGTAGTTGAAACCATGGCCGTGGAGAGTCTCCACCAAGGCCGTGGAGGTGGAGAGGAAAAAATGATAACCAAACCGTGGTTAAAACTGAAACTTTATGGTTTCTGAAATGCAAAAACCGAATATTTATGGATTGGTTTCGCTTTTATGCAAAAACCGAGCAAAACAAAACCATGCTCGCCCCTAAATTTTTTGACCTCCAAAAAGTGGTATATTTACAGAAAAATTGTGTAACATGGCGATGATATTATCCTTTTCAAACGTGTTGAAAATAAGTCAGCCTTGTTGAGCAAGATGAAATACATGTGCTCAAATAGACATTGACATATTACAAAATCACATTGCTTGGAACCATCGGTAAGAACCGTGGCATTTACACGCATGAGTGAGTGAATAACAGTTTAGAACACTATAGTTTCTCTAACTCTACCAACCTGGAAAAAAGAACCAACTAATGTTGTTCACACATAGAATCTGGTATGGGATAGGCACATATGGATTGTGTCGATCTCCTTTCTTAACCTAACTTGACCTTGTCTATTCTTATGCGCGTTTTGTATAGCCCACTGAAACTCATGCCATTCCATAGTTTTGTTAAGAAGGACCTGCAGAGCACCATATTTGGTCTGATAGTCTTCAAGTTTTTGTATGCTTGATACCCTAGCTGAAAAAAAAACAACAATGATTCCTTTTATAAGTAAGGGTCATGGATAATTCCAAGTTGTTAAAGCATCATACTTAATTCATTTTTATATCAGCGAAGCAAAAGGTCGGTTTGGACCCACCAACACAGTTTCGTCCAACTCTTTTTGAATTTGAATACACTTCAGAGTAGGGGTGTTATTCGGGTTGACCCGATCGGGTTCGAGTCAATCGTGTCGGGTCAATTCAGGTCAAGGCTCAAAAAAACATACCTGAACCCGACCTTGTTTAGAACACGGGTCACTCAGGTCGGGTCAACTCGGGTTAGGCCGTTTAAAAATGATACAATTTTGGTGTTCAAACATGAAATACATAAAATTAGAAAGAAAAAAAATCAAACTCGGTTCACTCGGGTTGACCCGAACGCGAGTAAGAAACATATATTAAACCTGAACCAGACCTTATTTAGAACTCGGGTCAATTCGGGTTGACCTGATTGACCCGAATATAAATTTGGACCAGATTGACCCGACCCGAATAGCCATATTCGGGTTCGGGTCGGGTCGGGTCGGGTCGGTTTTTATGACACCCCTACTTCAGACCACATTCAACCCGTTTACCTTATCATTAAACTAGATATTTGACCCGTTAGATTCCTTATCAATAAAAGTCAAACGGACTTTATCCTTTTTTTTAAATGGGTTAGAAATATCGGCCTCTAAAGAAAAACATCATATTTATTCATTTTAAAATGAAACAAAAGATTTTTTCTAAATGATCTAAAATTCCATTTAACATAAGATGAATGACGTAGGTAACCCATACATACCATTGCATTGTGCATATTTCCTGGTGAAGCTGAAATGAAGACGTCGGTATGCATACTGACATAATAATCAACAGCCGCTAACAACAACACAAACTTTCTGAATTTATTCCTCAAAGAACGTGTGCTTATATAAGCCCAAATAATCTTCATAATGGTGAAATGACGGTCAGAGAGACATCGGAAATTTCAGGGCGGTGCTTGGGGCGTCAGCCTAAGATATAAACTACTTGCAGAAATCTCTAGGATGGAAAAAGAAGGAGAAAATGCATTCATGAATGCTGGAATCCATTTTTGGGCTTCTTCAAGTAAGTCTTTATGACCAGTCACATGGCACGAAAGAATTGGCGTTCTTTGATGGCTAAATGGAACAAATTAAACCCATCAAAATCGTACTAGCTAGATTATGTCAGGGTATGCTAATATGCACTCCTCAATCAGGTCATAAGTACCATATTTTATTGCTGTAGCTGTTGCAGACCTTAAAATCTTCCAAGCAATATCATCATTCATCACTGGACGGTAGTTTGTCATCGAACTTTTCTATCAGATATACTTTTTCAAATTGACTGAAATATGATTAAAAAGTAGTATATATTATCACAATAATAATTCAAGTTTTTGGATAAAAGAGTGTAACCAACTTGATTGTCGCTTCCTTTTAACATGTCTGTTTCATTAGCTGAAAACACATGAAGCAAACATTTTAAATGGGTGAAACTACCCACTTTGACCTGTTACCTCACGTACTTACGTTTGTGACAACGATGGGGATTGAACACGCCACTAGCAACCACCATGGCACCTATACCTGCTCGATCTGGCCACAATTGTTCGTGAGAAAAAGGTAGGACGAACACTCGATATGTCTTACTGAGGGTTATACAAAAATGTACTTTAAAACAAACAACATTTTGCTTCTATCTATCATATATATGAGCTTTTGAAGTTATACAAAAATGTACTTTAAAACAAACAACATTTTGCTTTCGTATCTAGCTTAGTTAGATAACATATGCCTTCGTAATATGTGTGTTTGTGAAATCGATAACGTGCTAATAATTTGTGTTTACGATTCACAAAACGCTTACCAAGTGCACCGAGTAATATTGCATTAATATTATGAAACTACGAGTTCAGATCCTTAATTAATACATAGATTCAAACCATGCACTACAACGAAAGAAGAAAAAACCCGATACCAGTGTAACCTTGTTGATATGTGGAATCATTTGAAGCCGAATATGGGTCTTGGCCGGATATGACCAGGTATAGCAGGATCTTGACCGGGTCTTGACCGAATATGACCGATTCTAGCTGGGTCTTGGCTGGATATGACCGGGTCTAACCAGGTTTTGACTGGATATGCTGGGTCTAACCAGGTCTTGGCCGGATATGACCGGGTCAGCCGGGTTATGGCCGGGTATAGCTGGGTCTAAACGGGTCTTGGCCAGATACAACCAGAAAAGTACAATGCCTGTGAGTGGACAAATCAATGAACATAGTATCATAATAGTGTAGGTATCTAACACAGCCACACAAGTATTTCAGATGTATCCTCAAACTCACGAATCGATTTTTTGAATAAATTTGATGGTAAGTGTTTATGCAGTTTTATCTTTATGTTTGTGAATTGAATATGATATTTACTTTTACTTGCCACACTATTTTTGATATCTAAATGCGGAATTGCCAAGAACTAGCATAAAGTTTAGTACTTTTTGCATTATGGGTGTTTAGTACTCGAGGTAGGTTTGCGTACTTGATTAAGATATTGCATTTCAGCCAACATAACTTGAGTCTTGAATACGCATACTTATTAGTATCAAGTATAAGTTTGAGAATTTTGTTATGGGGTAAATGCCATAAATGAATTACGTACTTTCTGAAATGTGCCGTATTGAACCACACTTAATTTTTTATTAACCAAGTTTTTTGTTTATCGTTTATGCATTTTGGTCTTACCAACACCATAAACTGTAACTTGGGTATTTTAGGGTGTGTTGGAAGATGGACGAGAAGTAGCTGTCAAGCGGCTCTCATAAACATAACAACAACGTAAGTCATTAGAGTTTTGCTTTGTGCCGTTTCTCAACATAATAATCGATCAAATCCTCTTTGAACTAGTATTATCTTCTGGTGAATTGGTAATAGGTTTGTGGTTAATTAATGATTTGTCTAAAAAGATAGTGAATTTTAGATTGCTCAAGTAATCTTAGGTTTATGTTTGGTTGTTGATTTATGTCTAAAGTTTTGATTCTGAGTGGTGGGCCGGATAAAGTTTTCGAGAGATTGAGTTTGGACTTACAGAACATTATGTGTGATCTTTGTATAGTAAATTAGAATGCTTTGAGTCAGTACATGAAAATGAATTCTTTTTATTTGACGAGAGTGTTGTTTGAGACCGCATAAGGCACTTTCCAAGTATAAAAGCTAAATACATGAACAGGTTGCTCCAATATTAGTACCCCTTAAATTTTATTTTCATGAAGAAGTTAGGAAAACTGTAGTTTTAGGTACAAATTCATCCTGAATAACCTTAAAATTAGCTAAAGCATTGACTTCTTCTTTGACCAGTAGCTATGCCAAAGTTACTTCGTTCAACAAAATTAGCTGTTGAGAAGGGGCAATCAGGCGCAATGAGTCCTATGTAAAGCAATTGCCTGACTATATCATACCAGCTCTAATAGATGTGTTACACCAGGTTAACTTTGTCATTTTCCCTCTCCTTAGTTCGGGCTGTTTCCAATATTTTCTAAATTTTTGCTTACAGCAACCCGAGACTGAAATATGCGCAAGTATGCTGGATGCAATCAACGAGTATGTTCATGTGTGTTTTATTGCTTTTTTAAATTACCGAGCATATATTGGTAACAGTTAGAATTTGGGTTGATTTTGTGATATTTGAATTGGCCCAAATTTTTCATTATAAATATGCCTGCAGCATTTACAAGAAAAATAGGGCGCATAGAGTACACCCGCGGGTTTTTATTTGGTTGTCCAGAGAGGAAAACAGTATTCAAATAGGTAGAGATATAGAAACAAGTGAAAAGTATGAATGGCGTAGAGAGGAGCGTTGACCCTCGATTATGGCAAGCTTGTGCTGGTCGGATGATTCAAATGCCTTTCCCGAATTCAAAGGTGTCTTATTTTCCACAAGGACATGCTGAACATACACGTACGATTGAATATTTTATTTGGATGCCTAGGGTTCCAGCTCGTGTACTTTGCAAGGTGGTTGATTTTTAAGTTCACCGATGAAGTTTATGGTAAGATTCGGTTGAGCCCACTTGGAAACAGTTTTGATAATTATGATTACGATGATGAAGTAACATTGGTGGAGACTCATAGTGGGTCTGATTCCTCTAGCTATAAGCCCATTTCGTTTGCGAAAACATTGACGCAATGTCATGCGAATAATGGTGGAAGGTTTCTGTTTATCGGTACTGTGCAGAGACCATTTTTCCTCGATTGGATTAGTCATTGAAGTGACATGGACTTCCATGATAAACGAAATACATTGTAAACGGTGACACAATATGAATCGATTCACTACAAAAACCACTCAAGAGATGACTGATTTACCAAGTGCGGTGAAACTACTAAGTTCAGATCCTTAATTGTTGTATTATCGAGTTTTGGTAATAAAGATTACAACTTAATCAAAGTTAGGTCACCAAACCGATTAACAAAACACATATATCTCAGTAGACTTTAAACTAATAAGTAATAACAATGCCTCTCAACTAAGATTAATTACTAAGAATAAAATTATGAACAACAAGGATGCACAAGCAGTACAAAAACTGCAAATTAAAATAAACACATACAAATGTTTGAGAACGATTATGATCATTACGGTCACCAAAACACACCCCATAGTCTCTTGTAACTTCTTTGCACCATCAACATCCATTTCTACAAGCTTTTGCATTACATCCTGATAAATCCTTCTGTTCCCGAACAAATCAATTTAACTGAACGCTCTCACAGCCGCTTGTTTCTTCTCAATTGCTTTGCCATCCAACATACCGATCAACGGTCCTATACACCCCAATTCCCCCAACTCCTTGGCACACTGAATCCTCACTCCCAACACCCCACAGCTCAACAAATCGACAAATTCCTCAACACACAACATGCCACATTTCGGGAACAACAAACCTGCACCACCGTGCGAAGTGCGAACTAATCAGCCTAGCATTATCCTTAAACAACACACGCCCTCAACACGTCTCTACTTGACTCGACTACCAGTAACCAAAGTTGTTGATATGTGGAATCATTTCAAGCCGACAATGGGTCAAAGTGGGTATTTAGGATAAAGAACAGAGCATATGGGACAATTGAGAGGTTCAAAGCAAGACTTGTGGCTAAAGGCTTTAACCAAAAGGAAGGAGTAGATTACACTGAAACCTTTGCTCCAGTGGCAAAGATGGACACTGTTAGAACTCTATTGACACTTGGCATTCAAAAGGGCTGGCATATTGAGCAATTGGACATCAATAATGCATTTCTGCATGGGGATCTTTATGAAGAAGTGTATATGGCAGTTCCACAAGGTTATCCTAAACCTACCTCCCCAAACACTGTTTGCAAGCTGCAAAAGTCACTCTATGGTCTAAAGCACGCCAATAGACAATGGTTTGACAAGCTTACTACTTATCTCAAGGGTCTTGGATTCAAGCAGAGCTATGTAGATACATCCTTGTTCACCGTCCACACGGCCTCAACCACAACCTCACTCTTAGTCTATATTGATGATATCATCATCACAGGAAATGACAAACAACTCATTGACCATATCAAACACCAGTTGGATCTCCCTTTTAGCATCAAAGACTTGGGACCCATCCATTACTATCTGGGCATTGAATGTCTTAGAAACACCACTGGAATGGTCATGACACAGAGGAAATATGCCCTTGAATTGCTAAAGGAGGCTAAGACGCTACATGTCAAACCTGCAGCTACTCCCATTGATCGCAATGTCAAATTCAACAAGACTGATGGGGAGCTTCTTACAGACCCATCTTCCTATAGAACACCAGTTGGAAAACTCCTCTACTTAACAATGACCAGACCTGATTTAGCCTATGCAGCACAATCACTGAATCAGTTTCTTCATGAACCAAGGACACCACAGTTAATGAGAGTGATCAGTTACATCAAACTATGCCCAGGACAAGGTCTACTCTTCCCAACTCTCAACAGTCCAATCCTAGCAACCTATTGTGACAGTGATTGGCCAGTTGTCCCTACTCAAGAAGATCAGTGTCTGGCACCAGTGTTTGCCTTGGAAGTAGTCTAATCTCCTGGCAATCTAAGAAGCAAAATGTGGTCTCCAGGTCTTCTACATACAAAGCTCTTGCAGATACAACTTGTGAAGCTTCTTGGATAAAATGCTTGCTCAAGGATCTACTTGTCCCAATTTCTACACCCATCAAGATCCTATGTGACAATGCATCTTCTATAGCCTTGGCTTCTAACCCAGTACAACATGCTAGGACCAAGTATATAGAAATTGACTGTCATTTTGTTAGGGACGAGGTCAAAGCAGGGCTCATTCTAAATACATTTGTCCCCTCCAGAGCTCAAACTGCTGATATCCTAACCAAAGCCTTACACAGACCTCTCCATTTTAACTATCTTTCCAAATTGAGCATTTGTTCCTTTCACAATGCCAATTTTACGGGGGGGAGGATAATGAGCTATACACTCATACTGCTGATAAAGTCAACAGAATCTCACAAGTCAACTCTGCTATAAACACAAGTACAAGGCTACAATCTCACCATAAGACATGTGTTCTACTCTACAACAGCTTTACTCCTTGTAACAAGATGTAGTTAGTAGCTTAGATGATTCTAGAAGGTTCTAGAAGTAGCATAGCAGTTAGTCAAGTTAGTTGCTTAGACTTTATATAAATACTGTCAATGTACTTCATTTCCAGTTAATACAATACGATATCATTTCACCTTTACTCTCTTTTTCACTTAACTAAAAAGTAAAACTAATTATATACTGTACCTAAGTGATTCAATAACTTTCCACACCTCCTACCCGTTACCAATTTAACATTTATGATAGTAATTCAAGAACTTTTCATAGCTCCTACCCATCACCGAGTTAAGATAGAAATTCAATAACTTTCAATCTTTCATGGTTCCTACCCATCACCGATTTAGATATACACCTTTGCTACTTTTCACATATGTTAAGATTGTACTTCAATAACTTTTCATAGCTCCTACCTGTCACTGATTTAAGATAGAAATTCAATAACCAGGCTCTATTAAAGGGGATCTATTTCACAATCTCTAGTAGTGAACCTATCTATTTCAGCAGAGGTGAAATAACTACTTGTTGGTATGATGCCAACACGCCACTAGCAACTAACCGCCATGGCTTTAAACTAATAAGTAATAACAATGCCTAATGCCTTGACCTCTGAACTAAGATTAATTACTAAGAATAAAATTATGAACAACAAGGATGCACAAGCAGTACAAAACTGTAAATGAAAATAAATACATACAGATGATGTTTGAGAACGATTATGATCATTACGGTCACCCAAACACACCCAATAACTTCCCGGGACCTATAGTCTCTTGTAGCTTCTTTGCACCATCAGCATCCATTTCTACAAGCTTTTGTAAAAACAACAAAGCACCCACGTTTACCATCTGTTTGTGACATTTCTTCGAATGAGTTAAAGACATTAGAATCGACACATGGTACTTTTTATCAAAATTCGGTACAGAAGGATCTAATAACTGAACTACACTCACTATCACTCTTTCCTCCTTCCGAAAAATCCTTGTGTTCCCCGAACAAATCAATATAAGTGACAACGCTATCACAGCCGCTTGTTTCTCCTTAATCGCTTTGCCATCCAACATACTGATCAACGGTCCTAAACACCCCACAGCTCAACAACTCAACAATCCTAACCAAAAAACCCTTATTAACAATAAACTCCACCACCCGTTCAACACACGCCAAATTCTTCAAAAAGTTAACCGCAACCTCCAAACTCCTCACACTATTCCCCGAATAAAAAAACACCTCAAACTCACAAAAACGCCACTCGAAACAACCATCACCTTCAAAGCATCATCCTCCCAAACCAAATTACTCAAACAACCAAATCCATACTCCTGCGCAAAAACCGTCCCAGACTTGACAACTCTCAACAAATCCATCCCTATCATCAACAAAACTCGACAAATTCCTCAACACACAACACGCCGCATTTCGCGAATTCGGCGTCCCAATGAACCTACAGCACCGCGCGAACTAATGACCCCAGCATATATCCTTAAACAACACACGGCCTCTCGTTCGCATAGGCATAGCTACTAACTAATTCTAATAAAAGTATCAAAGGAAGCAATAACAACAAACAAACCTTGTTCACCTATCAACACGTGTCTACTTGACTCAACTACCACTAACCAAGGTTGTTCATATGTTGAATCATTTCAACATGATGGTGCGGTGGTGGCCTGAGTTGTGTGTTTTTTGTGTTTGAAGAAGTGTAAGATAAAAGTGGTGTATTTTTTTGTTTTTTGTTTTTGACTTTTGAGTAATAGTGAGCGAGTGCCGAGTGGGTTTTAGGTGTGGATGACTCGTTTTGTTTAATAATGTAGATGAAAAGACAAACAAGCCCTCACATTTAACGGTCAATATAAGTCAACTTAACGGTGTTAGTAAATTTGGATCAAAAGTGTTACGGGTCAGCTGATTCTGGACAAGATCCGTTACATTTCAAATTATTGGACCAAAACCGTTATACCCGGTAAACCACGAGGACCAAAAATGTAGTTAACTCTTAAATGTATATGATATATTTTAAGCACGCCAATTTTGAACATTTTCATAAGAATAGAACAATTTTGAAAAACATTGATTATTTTTATTATTGATATAAAATTTGAGTGACCAAATTAAAACACCAATGAAACTTGATTATTATTAGATGAGACAAGCAATTGTTTCTTCAATTCAAAATATATCAAAAGCATCATAGACCAAAACAAAGGAAGAAAAAAAATGGTAGTATAGTTGTTATTTTTGTTAAAAATATGAAAGCGCTTGAAGCCTCTTGAGATGATGTACATATATAACATGATGAACAATAGATAATTTGTATATGAGAATGAAACTTGAGAGTTTGTGTGGCTTGCTGGCCGAGCTTGATTTCCTATAATTGGTTTGTCTCTTGTTCGAGTCAGCAAGCATTCATGAACCCTTTTTTGTTTTTCGTCATTTTTTTCTTTCACGTTTGCTCTTTAATTTCCTTAACGAGAATAGTTTGGTTACACCAAAGACTTGCCCTCCAAATTATGTAGTTATATATAAAGATCTTAATTAGCCACTTACTTGGGAGAGTGTAGTTTTAAGAGTCCCTCAATTAAGAGATTGTAAAGATTTTGTGCCCATATTTATCTCTTAAGAAGGAATAAAGGAAAAAGTAAACACCACCTTAGATGAAAATAATTATACGCAGGAGGTGCGTGTTTATTATTAAGTTACAACATGATAATGTATATATAGTACTTTAAGCACATCAATTTTAAACAATTTCACAAAAATGAAACAATTTTAAAACATTAATAATTTTTTATGTTTGATATAAAGTTTGATTAACTAAATTAAAACACTAATGAAACTTGATTATTATTGAGAAACACAAGTAAATGCTACTTCAACTCAAAATAAACCAAAAGTATCATAGGAAAAAAAAAAAAAAAAAAAAAAAAAAAAAAAGTAGCGTAGTAGTTATTTTTGGTAAAAATTATTAGTGCATTTGAAGCTTATTGAAATTAGGTACATGTATAACATCATGAACAATAAATAATTTGTATTTGTGAATGAAACTTGAGAGTGTGTTTGGCCTGCTGGCTAAAAAAGATGTCCCATAAGTGGTAGATCTCGTGTGCGCGCCCGCAACGCCATGGCATTTTTTTTCCTTCACTTTTACTCTTTAACTTGTTGCGTTAAAGTCCAGTGAGTTGATCGACCAAAACATTTAGGCTAAGCACAGAAATGAAGGTCGCCTATGGGTCGACCAACTCGTATGTAGGTCACACTTGATGTGGCTTCTTGGTCCTTGTAGGTCGTCGGCCACGAAAATGGGTTAATCAATCGTATACTCGACCGAATTCTTGTGCACACAAACAAACAAAATATGTATGTTAATTAATTAAAAAGAAATCTTTGAGGGGTATATTTTTATTTTAGTGTAGGTCGCTTTAGTAAGGTAAAAAGTCGGTTGTAGGTCGTCGGAAAGAGAAAGCTAATTTGACAGGTAAAATGAACGTCGCCCATGGTCACTGCTATGCTTAGCCTTAAAAACTTTAATTTCCTGAAACTTGATACAAAGTTTGATTAACTAAATTAAAACACTAATAAAACTTGATTATTATTGAGAAACACAAGTAAATGCTACTTCAACTCAAAATAAATCAAATGTATCGTAGGGGAAAAAAAATTGTAACGTTGTTATTTTTTGGTTAAAAATATCTATGCATTTGAAGCTTTTTGATATGAGGTATATAGCCATCATGAACAATAAATAATATTTGAATTTGAGAATGAAACTTGAGATTGGGGATGGCTTGCTGGCTAACTAATGTAGGTCTCGAGTACGAGTCACAAATCTATCCGCATTCCTCGTTTTTGTTTTTTCGTCATTTTTTTTTCTTTTCACTTTTGTTCTTTAATTTGTTACCGTGTCTTAACCAAAAGGTAGATTAGTAATAACTTTTTCTTTTTCCTCAGATAAGTCGTTAGTGACTGATGACTCGAAGTCTTTTAAGTCATTTGAGTATTTGACCAATGACTTGATGTTTTACTACAAATAGAGAATAGTGCATCCATGCTATCAAACAAGTACGTACATTCAAATCCGATCCCTAGTTTTTTTCCTTCTAAAACTGAAACTTTTACACACTTATACCATCTATCTCACACATATATAATATCTCACAATGTCCACTATGAGATCAATACTCTTGGGTCATAAGTAATTATTAACCTAAATTTCGCTCTTGTTCTCCAATTTCGAACCGGCCTTTCCATCCGGTGTCCTTCATGCTAATTGCTACCTCCATATGACACAGAACTTCCCTATAAACCTGTAATATATAGAGATGCTTTAGTTACCAATACGAGTAAATATAAATATTTAGTTGAATCATGTAGTACGATCACAAAAGAAAGAAAACATAAAACTATATATAAATCAGTAGCATAGAAGAAAATATATGTAGAAACAAAATAGCCAGACACGTATATGGTAATTATATTTGAAAATGAAACATGTAAGTGGGGATGGCTTGAAGGCTAAGTTTTGTCTCTTATAAATGTAAGGTCACAAGTTCAAGTCTTCAAGCCAATCTCCAACTTTTTTTTTTTTTTTTTTTTTTTTTTTTTATTATTTTTTTTTATCATTGTAAAAATATTTCATTAATATTATTTCTTCTCAATTTTATCATTGTAAAATATATTTCATTAATATTATAATTCCGATTATTGTTGCTATCGAAATTAAATATGTGATTTATGGACCATGAGTTCCATGTTTAAGTTGATATCATACAAATTGGAATAGTATACGAATGGTCAAGTAGTAAAAGTTTGTGAGGTGCGATTATAATCACTAAAATGTAAATATCTTGGGTTTGAATATATTTTTCAACAACCATGAAGGGTTTACATCAACTTCCTTAAAATTATCTCGATTTGACCGTGTGTAATTGTAGGTGATGAGATTAACAAAAAGTAAAAAACTACTCGAACTATAGGTTTATACATTAAGACATAAGATTATTAAACTCGTATTCAACACATACTTATATTAAGCTTTTTAAACATGATATAAAATAAAGAAAAAATTACACGGATGGTCCTTGTGGTTTACACAGATTGCATGTTTAGTCCCTATTTCATTTTAATTACACCAGCAGCCCCTATTTTGTGAAACCTTGCACATTTTAGTCCCTAATTTGGATGGGCTGTTAGTTTGACCGTTAAGTTATTTGCACCATTAGTCCTCCGTTAATATTTTTTGCACCGTTAGTCCTTATTTTCTAAAAAAGTTCTTATTTTTTGCACCGTTGGTCCCCCCGTTAACATTTTGCACCGTTGTCAATCTTTTTACGTTTTCGTCCATATTTTAACGTTCTAGTCCATTTTTTTAACGTTTTCGTCCATTTTTTTTACGTTTTTGTCCATCTTTTTGCGTTTTTGACCATTTTTTTTTACGTTTTCGTCCGTTTTTTTTTACGTTTTTGTCAATATTTTTACGTTTTTGTCTGTTTTTTTTACGTTTTCGTCCGTTTTTTTTAACGTTTTGGTCCATTTTTTTACGTTTTTGTCCAACTTTTTACGTTTTCGTCCTTTTTTTTACGTTCTAGTCCGTTTTTTTTAACGTTTTCGTCCATCTTTTTTACGTTTTTGTCCATCTTTTTGCGTTTTCGACCATTTTTTTTTACGTTTTCGTCCGTTTTTTTTTACGTTTTCGTCAAATTTTTTACGTTTTTGTCAATATTTTTACGTTTTTGTCTGTTTTTTTACGTTTTCGTCCGTTTTTTAACGTTTTCGTCCATTTTTTACGTTTTTGTCCATCTTTTTACGTTTTCGTCCTTTTTTTTTACGTTCTAGTCCGTTTTTTTAACGTTTTCGTCCATTTTTTTTACGTTTTTGTCCATCTTTTTGCGTTTTCGACCATTTTTTTTTACGTTTTCGTCCTTTTTTTACGTTTTAGTCCATTTTTTTTACGTTTTTGTCAATATTTTTATATTTTTGTCCATCTTTTTACATTTTCATCCGTTTTTTTTAACGTTTTCTTCCATTTTTTACGTTTTTGTCCATTTTTACATGTTTCGTTAGTTTTTTTTTTTCCACATTTTCACACATTTTATTCCGTTTTTATCTGTTTTTTCAAATAAGTTTTGATGATTTACACAAGTACAAAATTTACAAGATTTTATAAGTTATAGATTTGGTAAAAAAATAGCTTAAGTTTTGGTGGTAAACAGCCCTTATTTTGCATTTTCTGATTAAAATTTCGCGTGTCTTGGTGTAAAATATTATTCTGGACAACTTTCGTGTTTTACACTTTTGATGATTCAGACCAGAAAGGGGTCAAAATCGTGATTTAAAATCAACACACACACACATTTTTATCAAATATCAAATTTTCTTTTAGTATACTTACTTAATCACAAAATATAGGCGAAAACGTAAAAAAAATGGCAAAAACCGATAAAACATAAGAAAACAGGCGAAAACGTAAAAAAATGGAAGAAAATGTAAAAAGATTGACCAAAACGTAAAAAAATAGACGAAAACGTAAAAAGATGGACAAAAACGTAAAAAAATGGACGAAAACATTAAAAAAAAAAGATGAAAACGTAAAAAATGGACGAAAACGTAAAAAAACATGCGGGAACGTAAAAAAATGGACGAAAACGCAAAAAGATTGACAAAAACGTAAAAAAAATGGACGAAAACGTTAAAAAAACGGACTAGAACGTAAAAAAAATGACGAAAACGTAAAAAGATGGACAAAAACGTAAAAAATGGACGAAAACGTTAAAAAAAACGGACGAAAACGTAAAAAAACGGATGAAAACATAGAAAAACAGACGAGAACGTAAAAAAATGAACAATAACGTAAAAAGATTGACAAAAACGTAAAAAAAAATGGACGAAAACGTAAAAAAAACGGACGAAAACGTAAAAAAAATGACGAAAACGTAAAAAGATTGACAAAAACGTAAAAAAAGGACGAAAACGTAAAAAATGGACAAAAACGTAAAAATGTTGATAAAAACGTAAAAAAATGGACGAAAACGAAAAAAAAATGGTTGAAAACGCAAAAAGATGGACAAAAACGTAAAAAAAAATGGACGAAAACGTTAAAAAAATGGACTAGAACGTTAAAATATGGACGAAAACATAAAAAGATTGACAACGGTGCAAAATGTTAACGGAGGGACCAACGGTGCAAAAAATAAGGACTTTTTTAGAAAATAAGGACTAACGGTGCAAAAAATATTAACGGAGGACTAACGGTGCAAATAACTTAACGGCCAAACTAACAGCCCATCCAAATTAGGGACTAAAATGTGCAAGGTTTCACAAAATAGGGGCTGCTGGTGTAATTAAAATGAAATAGGGACTAAACATGCAATCTGTGTAAACCACAAGGACCATCCGTGTAATTTTTTCTAAAATAAATATTATTAACAAACTCAGGTAGAACTAGGGGCGGAGCCAGAACTTCATTATCGAGGGGGCAAAATACGATAATTTTTAGAAACTACATTAAAAATTGGTCTATTGGGGAGCAAATTACAAAAATAGCCGAAATTTTTCAAAATTTTACACTACAATTTTTTTCGCCGGGGGGTCACGTGACCCTCCAGACCCCCCTTTATCTCCGCCACTGGGTAGAACTTTGTAAATAACTATCAAGCAATGATCAAGCATCAAACTCGAGCTTGAGCTTATTTGTAAAACGAGTAGAGCTCGGCTAGACTTGTTTAAAGCTTTGATTACGGCTAGACTTGTTTAAAGCTTTGATTACTGTCAAGCCTTATTTAAACTCCTCGGATTTTAACGATGTCTCAACTTGTACTATTTTTAAGATACACAACATACTACAACACGAATGGCAACTAGCAACCATTTAATTTACATGATCTTCTTTTTGTCTTTCCTTAAAAAGACATTCAAAAAAATAATTTCTTGCATTTTCATTTATTTATTTTATTATTATTTTTAATAATATTGTGTTATTTTACTATCTATCACATGCGTTCAAATAGTGCAACAACAACTTGGTCTTGAAATTTGGGTAAAACATCAATATGTTTGAAAGAAACTATTTTATAATTCTTTTGTCAAGTGGTTCTAACTTTATAAAGTTAAATAGAAACCTAGAGGCGTTTTATTTTGGAGACTCAAAAACCTCACATACCAATGGACTAATCAGAAGCCTCCATTTAGAAAAACAATATTTAATAATAAAAAAGACGGAGGGACCATTTTTGCCAACTCATCAAACTTACCTCACCAACCCCACCCCTACCTCTCATCTTCCACACATCAGATATCACAAAAACCCATTTTCTCTCTCTAACCATCATCAAAAACCACTATAACACATCAAAAATAACAACTTTTTAACCGTTCAAATCATCAATAAACCACAAAAATGAAAGAATCATCGAGTGCACAAGCAGATCCATGAAAAAACCGGTTCAAAATGAACCTACTGAATCTCAGGATGAAGGTATGATGCTTCTGACTAATTATTTAGTTGTTTTATTGGTTGTGTTTTTTAGTGTTTACATTTTGTTGAGTTTTTCTGAGTAAAAACCTTTGTATACATGGATGCACACCAAGTGTTTGATGAAATGTGTGACTGAAAAGTATCACCAGTGATATTTGAAGTTGAACTGTATACGTGTGTATCACCAGTGATATTTGAAGTTGAACAGTATATGTGTATTATCACTAGTGATATTTGTATTTGACTTAACCGTGCAAATCACATAAAGCACACAGAAAATGAAACAATCGACATCTAAAACAACGAATACTTTACTTTTTACTGTTATAGAATCATTATTAGTGTGTTTTACTAGTTAATTTTTGATAATTTGTGATGTTATGATGATTTATGTGATAAAATGAGAGATTAAAAGTTAGGTTTAACAAAACAAAAGATATGTTGTGATGCTTCTGTTTGATTTGTGGTGGATTTGTATGTTTAATGATTGTGCATGTTTCAAAAGGTTTTACCGCGGTATTTGAAAACAATATTGACTGGTAGTGTATTACATGTGATATAAAAGTTAAATTATTGTTGATTGGTAGAATATCTATTGTGATATAAAATAGTTATTTGGTTGACATATGATATTGAAAACAAATGAACTATTCGTACACTAATAAAAATTATGAAAATATTTTGATGCATATTTGAATGAGACCTGTGCAAAAAATAGCCTCATCAAACGAAAAGAATCAACAACAAGTGCAATTGTCGTTGAAGAAAGCACAACATCTCCACAACCAAATTGAAGAAGCTCAAACACTTGTGATATCACAAGTTCCTCCATCACCACAATTGATTCAACAAATAGAAGAAAGCTGACACACATGCGATATCACCAGTGATATCACATGTGATATCACCTGTGATATCACAGGTGGTATCACCTGTGATATCGCATGTGATATGTGATCACATGTGATATCAAAGGTTCCCCTAAAAGCATCTGGGAATAAAATGAAGGTGTTGGTTGATGAACCAATGAAGATGACGATTGTTGAAGAACAAAAGTAAATAAAACAAGTTGATGAAAATAGTTGCGCTGCGTTGTTACGTTTTAATCTATACGGTTATAAATAAATGTGTATAGTTGACAAGTTGGAAGTCAATAGTAGGTATTTAGTTTGACTGAATCATGTTATTTGTCACAAGAGATTCAAACTCACAGAAATGGGCCATAGTGAGCAATTGTTTAATCCATCTTGATTTGTGAATATTTGTTTGATAAAGTTTTGAGTGGTATTTAGTTTAATATGGTAATGTGAAAAGTGAAAAGTGTCATACCTGTAGTATCACCAGTGATATTTGAAGTTGAACTGTATATATGTATTATCACTAGTGATATTTGTATTATCACTTGTGAAATTTTGTATATTTTATAGGTTTTTTTGTTTAGTTGTTAAGCTTTATTTTACTAGTGCTATTGAGTAAACCTAACAATTCAGGGAAAAAAAATAGTATCACAAATGATATACAAGTCCAGGATAAAATTAGCAATGCTATTAAAATAAACCTAACAATTCAGTAAAAAAAATCAATCAATCAACAAACTAATACTTCAATTGCAGCGACTGAGAAACCGCCTCCACTTTCAACTACGCTGCCGCCCCATTGACATTTGAAACTTTTCTCTTGTTTGGACAAGTATGTCTATTATGATCAATTAAACTATAAATATTACAATCCTTCTTTTGGTTCTTACTTTTCTCAATAGCTTTCTCACGTCCACCCTTAATACGGTCATTCTTATGTCCTTTAGGAGGATTCTTTATACCCATAAAATCTTGAACAATATCACAAACTTTTCGAGGTGGAAGACTTGGCAAATCAGTCTCAACTTTTGACTTTAGCTCTCTCAGGTTGTCTACAAAAGTAGTCCAGTATCATAGACAGCTTATCAGTAATTACAATAATAAGAAATAGATTATCAAATATATCACTGGTGACACTACACATACATCAAGCATATCACTGGTGATACTATACATAAGCATATCACTGGTGATACTACACATATATCAAGCATATCACTGGTGATACTACACATATATCAAACATATCACTAGTGATACTACACATATACCATCAGCAAAAACATTTATTGTGTTTGTCTATTACAGTGAAAGGCACAAAAACCATCCTGTACACAAAAAGTACGTAATTACTACCTTAGTGTAAAATCCAATAATGATCTTCATTACATACTCAGCATTAAACTCAGAAACAACACGAAAAATGCCAAGAACTCCATAAGCTTTTTTGGTAGCCGTGCAAGCATTTAAATAGAGCACCACAGAAAAGACTTCAAAACACTGTAAGCTACACCTTACTTAATAAATAATAAGCAATATTACACTATAATTAATAACGTATCAGTAACTTGTACTCACAGCTTATCCTCACAAACTTATATTTTCATCCTGATCAAAATGTCAAAAATATTATATAAGAAAATTAAACATCTTAACATAAACAACTTATAAATAAATAGATTAACAATTATCACTGGTGATATTAAACGTATATCAGCTTATAATCATCAACATAAAATATCATTGGTGATACTAAACGTATGTTACAGAGCAGATTCAAAACCACAATTAGACACAAAAACAGCATTCAAATGCAGTTAAAAACATAAATTCAACTAACAAAATAATTAATAAGCAAAATTACAAAAGCAGATAACAAAATTATCAAATATTTTTTACTTACACATTTCATCAAACACTTGGTGTGCAGCTTGATAAGAAGAAATATTAACAACTTGATTCACATAATTATCAACTGATTCAACAACATTATCAACCGCAACAATAACAATCAAATCTGCTTTTGAAACAAACACTTATTTCAGATCAAAAGAAGCCATAAAAAATGATGATAATGATCGGAACGGTGATGGTGATCGGAGTGGTGCTGGTGATGATGATCGGAACGGTGATGATGAAAGACACGGTAACTATCGATCGGAACTGATGGTAATCGGAGTGGTGATCGGAACATTGATGGTGATGATGAGATGATGATCGGAACATTGATGGTGATCGGAATAGTGACGGTGATGATGATCGGAATGGTAATATAACTGATTTATGGATAGAAGGAATGAGAGCAGAGGAAACACACACACAAAGTATGTGTAAAAATGAAGCGAATGAAAAAAAATGAAAAAAGAAGAGGCTTTATATAGTTGGAAATATTAAGGTTAAATATATTAAATCTTAGATTAATCTAGGCCATTAGATAAAAAAGAATAGAGGGTGAGGATTTGTCCATTGGTATGTACAAAAATATGGGTATGCAATTGAATTTTCCTCTAGAAACCTAAAGATAAATTGGTTAGATTTACTCTCGAATTATGTCCAATAGTTTAATCTAGATATTTGTTTCTATAAATTTAAAACTTAGATCACACACGTTAAGCACCAATGCCGTAAATTCTAACTGGAGTGCTACAGTCAAACAAGAAAACACCCCTTGTTGGCATTTGAAATCATTATAAAGCCACGTATAATAAAACACAACATTTTGACAAGGACCTTAGGATTCATTTGTAAATTGATTAAGATAACTATATAATGTTAGATGAAGTTAGATGATCTCTCCGTCCAAAAATTATTGTCCTCGTTTGACTTTTTAAGTTTTTCTTTTTTAACTTTCACTTTAAATATTTTTGTTTGTTTTAAATAATACTTGATGAAAATTATACTCAATGAAAATATATTTAAAAACGAATTCATTCATATATTTTACATCAAGTATTATATAACAAAAAACAAAAATAAAGAAAGTTAAAGTTGAAAAAGAAATACTTAAAAAATCAAAAGAGGATAATAAATTTGAGACAGATGGAGTAATAATTTTAATATATAATCATAAATTCATGATTGAATGAGACTATAGATGAGCTTAATTCTAAGTTGAATGAGACCATAGATGAGCTTAACTCTAAGCTAGCTTCCGAGTAAAATACAAATAGGAATTAATGGACAAACCAATAAACATTGTAAATTATACAAACATAAATAATTAAATATGGAAATAGAAACTTGTTGGAGTGGTTGGTGTGATGGCTAAGCATGATATTTTATGAAGGTTAGGTCTCATGTTCGAATATCGCATCTTCTACTCTAACACCTTATTTATTTATTTTATTTATTTATTTTTTCCTGTTGGAATGTTACAATGATGTTTTTCATATTAATAATTTTATTATGGTTCATGGAACTAAGAAAGTTGTGTATGTGTTATCATAATCATACACCGACAGTCTGAAACTATAAGTTGATAAGTTTCACATTTAAACTCTTGTACATTCTTTGCAGTTACAACTCTATGTCTCAATGCATCCAACATTGTTGGCTTGAATTCCAGCAGTGGAATGCTTTATGTCTATTGTATACAAAGAAAACTTTATTAGTGTTTGCCAAAACGATAATTTGCAACAACTTGTGTTTTTAGTTTACTACAATTTTTTTTTTTAGAATGGCTTTTTATTAATAGACAACCTAGCAAGCAGCTAGAACATTACAAAGAAACTAAATAAGGATTCTTTAACCAATCAACCCAACTAAAAGACGCTTTACATCTATAACAACTCCAATAAAAAGTAAACAACACAACGTCTTCAAAGATAGCCGCCTTGGAAGGATGCTCCTCATCAAAAACCATCTTGTTTCTATAAGCCCAAATACGCCACCATAAACCAAAACAAACCCCCTTTAACAATCTCTTATGCTTCGCCGATAATCTAATATTATTGAACCAAGACACCCATTCATCAAAAGAACAAATCTCCATAAAATCCACATTCCACCAAAGGCAAATCTTGCGGAAGTTATCTTTGGCAACACTACACTCAGAAAATATGTCTCGCCGATTCCGTCACGACACCACAATTGGGACAAAGAATAGACGATATATCAATACCTCTACGAGAAAGGTTCAACCGAGGTGGCAACCCATCTAATCGAACCTTCCAAGCATGAATATTGACCTTTATAGGAACCTCCTTTATCCAACGAGTTTTAGAAGACACAATAGGAAGCCGAATATCATCAATAGCCTTTCTAACCGAAGAAACGGAAAACTCACCCGAGCCTTCTAAAGACCATCGCCATCTATCATGCGCGGGGCCTAAAACAACACCATCAATCATCTCCATCAGCTCCTCCATTTGTGCTTGTTCCGTTCCACTTCGCGGGTTCCGTCTAAAAGAAGATATGATACTCTCTTGCCTAAGTTTCGAAGCTACATCAGTCGACTTGTTGTCATCTAAAGCGTATAATCTAGGGAATTTACTTTTAAACGGAAAATCGCCGCACCATACATCCTCCCAAAAACTCGTATCCGCCTTGTTTCCTATTCTTCTTTGCATGAAACTACATAAATCAAAGCCATACTTCTTTACAACCTCCAATTCCCGAATAATGACTCGCCAAATAGAGTTATACGTACCATTCGAAGCAGCCCCAATCTTACCATTTTCCCCATGAATAGCTTTAATCACCCTAGTCCACAACAATTCTTTTTGAGTAGTAAACTTCCACACCCATTTAAACATTAGAGCTCTATTTAATGCATATAGGCTAGAAACTCCAAGACCGCCTTTCTCTTTAGAAGACAACACTTTATTCCACCCCACCCAAACTGCTTTCTTACTTTTAAGATCCGCCCCATTGATAGGTATAGACCCTAACATCGTTTTGAGAAGAGTTAATCTTCCTCCTATAGAAAGAGTTTTCATCTTCCATTTTGAAAATCGAGTCAACACGTTTACTTTATCATTAAACTATATATTAACAACCAAGCTTGTAAAACTACTTTGTGCGGGCTTAATATTCTTTTGTGTTGTAGGCAAGTAGCCAACAAAAGAAGAGTTTATACTTTATACAACCATAAACATGGTGAACGATGACTAAAATGGATCACCATAAAACCAGATACATCATAGAATATAAGATATCATTATGACAGCATACTGACGTGGACTCAGATGTGTGCATAATTAATATTAAGATCTGATTACATTGTTTGTATTGAGATCGGATCCAAGAATCTTAACCACGGATAGCGTACAATTCACAGTTACTCCAGAAAAACATATTCAAACAAAATAGTTCAAGGTCAGGTATGATTGCTGGTCTTGACGGTATCTGCAAATGCAATGATGATGAGGCGAAAAATGAACCACTTTTAGGGGGTCATTTAAGCCCGGAATTGAATTTATTTGATCAAATATTGCCCTAAATCATTCCTTTTGTGATTTTAGGTACTTTGGGAGTGAAATCTGGAAAAGGAAGCAATTCAGACTTTTTTGGAGCATAAAAGTGAAGAAAACGCCAAAGTCTTAATTTTCCTTGCTGGGAACAGTAGGTGACGGCGTCAAGAAGGAATTTTTGACGGCGTCAAGAGTAATTTCCATGACGACCCAGTACAGATTTGACGGCGTCACGAAGTAGGGCGTCAAGAGTAAAATTCATGACGGCCTGGAAATGCATAACACATGACGGCGTCAAAAGTAGATCAAGGCAGTCCGAGAATTATTTTGGCGGCGAGGTGACGGCGTCACAAGATTTGTCTTGACGCCGTCAGACCCTATTTCCTATATATAGTTTTCTAATTTTCACATTAAAAAGGGGAGAAGTTTTGGAGAAACCCTAAGTATGAACTTGGTGCGAATTTTATAGGTTTTTCAAGGGATCTAAGCCCTTGATACCTTTCTTGTGTAATTGAGATAAGTATTCTTTTAATTCAATCAATATGTCTATGTGTTGGTTGTCTATATCTTGTTCTTGTCTTAATTCCATCATGCTAGGCTAGATCTATCTTGTGTTTGCTTGGATCTAATAAAACCTAGATGTTAATTATGTGTTGATTACTTGTTTATAATTGTATTGGATGAATGAATTCGATGTTAGGCTTAAGGAAACTGGCAGATCTCCAATTGGTAACATGCTTGAACGTCTTAGGAAACATGAACTGACGTGCACTAGGTTTTATTGGTTGTATTTAATGCATGAGCCACTGTTTATAATCCCTATGGTTGTGCTAGGCATGGCATAGGAGGAGATAAGAGCTCATAGGATTGGGGAGTTAAGTGCGCCACCCCATGAATGGTATTAAGGAATACAATCCGTCATCCACGCAACTATAACAAGTAATTAACGTGTAAAAGATGTCTAGGGAGTAGTGAAATCTAAGTAAACACATTTTCTCCACTTATTGCTCACAACCTTAGTATAATTTAGTTTATTTTCATTTTTAGTATTTTATTTTGATTGCATCTCTAGTATTGGGTTAGTTGACTAGCAACTAATTCCGCCCAAATCCTTCAAACCCGAGATTTTTACTTGCTTTCTAAAAAATATAAAAATACAAAAATAATCATCCCTCACCTTTAGAACTAGTATTTAGGTTTTCTAATCCTAGCGACACTATTCCTAGCTGAACGATCAATCCACCGGTACTTGTCACTATACTATACTACAACGATCAGGTACACTGCCTGGTGGGGGTTGTAAGCTTCTCAAGATCCCTTGAGAGGTAAAGCCTGGTGCGATTCCCACGTATAAGGTTTTTGGCGCCGCAGCCCGGGGAATAGTTATTGTCTAGGTTAGAATCTCTTTTTATTAGGTCTATTTGCTAGATTCCTTTCTAGTAAGATTTTATTTTTATTTTTAGGTTTTCTTTAGTCTATCTTTTTCTTTGTGTCTTTGTTCGTAACTTTTCACCACCCGACATCATGGACGATGGGAACATCTTTGAACCCGTCATCCCACCACAACAAAACCCACCACTAGAACCCCTTACGCCCCGAACCTTAGGAGAGTATTCCCGACCTAGCCACCAAGGCTACCGAAACCGGAGCCAATGTGACTCCCTTGCGATCCGACACCATCCGGTTGGTGCAAAGCGGATGTGCATTCCATGGACTTCGTTCCGAAGATCCAAACCAACATCTTAAGGACTTCCTCAAAATCGTAGATTCCATAGACCTAGGTGTTGAAACTAGAGAGACAACCCGATTACGCCTATTCCAATTCTCTCTACGGGATCAAGCTAGTCAATGGCTTGAGCGTTTACCCGCTGGATCCATCACCACATGGGATGATCTCACCACTCGTTTCCTTGCTCAATTTTTCCCACCGGGGAGAACTACTAAGCTTAGAACTGACATCTTGATGTTCCAACAACGTCAAAATGAATCTCTTTATGAAGCATGGACTCGTTTCAAGGACTTACTCCAAAAAGTCCCTCATCATGGCATAGATCTTTGGCTCCAAGTCCAAATTTTTTATGACCATATCGATATCTCCACGAGGCGAGCCATTGACCAATCGGCCGGTGGTAAGCTACGTGATCTAAGTGCGGAACAATCATGGGAACTCATAGAAGATCTTGCTCTCTATGACAACGAAAGATGGAATGATCCCTGTGATTTGAACAAAACGGTCAAGGAAATGTCTTTGCCTTAGAACAATTCTAGCACTCCCGACCGTAGGATCATGGAACTTGAGGACCAAGTCAAGTTTCTCATAAAATCTTACGAAGCTCCTAAACCTTCAAGCCAAGTGAACAAAATCACTTCTTCATGCGAATTATGTAGTGGTCCCCACGACACTCGTGATTGTGTGGAACTCCCCGGAACAGCTTTTGCGGACTACGCATCCACGCGTACCGACGAAGCGGGAGATAAGTGGTACACTTTCAAGCCCGAGCCGAACCCTTACGGTGATTCATACAACCCCTCTTGGAAAAATCACCCAAACCTTAGGTGGAAACAAAATCAACCCAATTCTTCCAATCCGCTTAATTGTTACCAACCAAACGGTCCACCATCCAACCTTACTTTCAACAACAATCCTTCTAACAACTATGGTAGTACCAACAATCTTGAAGGATTGATGTCAAAGTTTATGGCATCTCAAGAAGCTCGCATAGCTAGGTTTGAAACCGAATTCAACCAATAACAAACGGAGATGACCAACAAGATTGACAACTTGTTGAAGGCCCTCAACAACCAAGCGTTAGTCACACCTAGGAAGGACACTAGGGACACCAATAACGGAATCCAAATTAAGGACCCCTCATCATCCAAACATGACCACTTTGTCAATGTTGTCACCATTAAGCCAATAGATAAGGAGATAGAAGAGAGTGACAAGGATGAAGTTAGAGTAGAAGCCGAGACTAAGGATGAGAGTAGGGAAGTTGAGGTTAATAGGAGAGAGGAATTAGAGGAGGTAGGGCCTATAGAAAAGTACTTTGATAAGTTGCCCACCAAGGAAGAACGGGAATACCATAAGGATTTATTCGATAGTCCCGAGAGACCATATATCCTTGGCACCCCCCTTATCAAAATGGGAGACCCCTCTAACATTAACATACCATGCAATATCGGGCACATGCATATATGGAAAGCTTACATCGACCCTAGATCCCCCGTGAACATCATGACTAGGACTTATTACAATTGGGTGATGAAGAAGCAACTTAATTTTAGGATGATGCCTAATAAGAATCTGATAAGTAATTTTGCAGGAAGAGTGAAGGGATTGCATGTGATTATAGGGAATCTCACCTATGAGATCGATTTTATGATAGTTGAAGACACTCGTCCGGTGATAGATGATTGCCTAAGCCAAAAAATATTTGGAAAACCATTTGTTGAGGCTACTAGGATGAGTTATGATCCGACTTTAGGGATAGTTAGATTCAAGAAAGAGAATGATGAGGTTGCCTATCAAATGCCCTACAAGATTGAGCAATACCGCCTTCTCTCTAATTTCGAAAAAGAACACAAGCAAGCGGCTTATTATAGGAATGAGAAGGATAGACGTAGAGGAGTAGAGTATGTAAAGAACAGGATGCTTGGTTTCTACAAAGAATGCTTGCAACTAGGTCCGGAATACAAAACTGGTTTAGAAGACGACCTAGAGAGTGGAACCAATGATGAGGTCACGTAGTAACCCATGACCTTGAGTCTAGCTACAAGACTCGTAAATAAAGAAAAGCGCTTCTTGGGAGGCAACCCATGTTTTGTGTGATTTTTATTTTGTTTGTTTTTTATTTGCTTCCGTATGCATGCTTTATTTTTATTGTCGGTTGATCATGTTTCTAAATTAAATAGTGAAAATACTTTACTTTGTTGTTTTGGCCTAGTCTTAACTCCACCTAAAAGTATTTTTGCAAAAGATAAGTGTAAGGGGAAACCCCAAATATGTTTTTAAGAAACAAACCGATCATGATTCTCCACAATATTAAATGAACATGTATATGCGTATTTGTTAGAGTCAAATGCTTGTATTGAGTCATAATGAAGTTTTGCAGGATTTTCCAGGAAGTAAGACCAAGTTTTTCCAGAAATTTTCCGGAAACTTAACATAAGAATTTCTGCAGGTCACTTCTGACGACGTCACGAGTTAACTCTTGACGGCGTCACGTGTAAAAATCTGGAATTTTTACTAGTTTTGTTTTTCTAACGGAGTCTTATGGTTTTTGTGAATTATTAAGTTTTATAATCTCCAGGAAATCTGCAAACTTCATTCCACAAGCATTATATCTTATCTTGTTTTCTAGGATTTAGTAACTTATATAGGATGCCGCCGATTTTACACGAGGTTGTTTTTGTCTATTTTCTCAGGATTTACAGGTTATGTATGACAGAAGATGATTTATATTCTGGAAGAGAAGCTTTGATTGTTCATTTTCTTGGAGGAAGATTTAACCTGACCACCTTATTATCCATACCGAGCGAATCAGGGGAGTATTTGATTTCATTCTTTTTACTTTTTCACTTTTACATTCTTTACTTGAACATTGGGGACAATGTTCATCCTAAGTGTAAGGGGAGGGTAAAAAGATGATACCTTACATATGCACTTTCGCCTGAGTTTGTTTTGTTTAATGGTAGATGTGTAATAAAACTATGAGAAATACTTGTTAGTGCAATTTTAGCGCCAAATTTAAAATTTTTTACAACATTTAGGAGTGAAACTTTAGCCATAGCAAGCGTCTCATGGATAGGAGATTGTATGACTAGCACATAACCGTATATTCAGAAAAATTTTCCACCCAAATATGTGAGGTTCGCCTTTAGATTTGATAGGAAAAGCATTTATTATTAGTGCTTATGAGTGTACCGGTAGCATTTAGATTCTAGAACTTGCGTTAGTGATGCATCCCGAGACCACTAGTGAGATTACATTCGTGTAGTAGGATTTACTACATGATAAGAGGCATTAGGATCATCCTTGTGTTAAACCCGTATCATAATTACTTGACCATTTAAGTCATATTACTTGGCTAGTTAAGTCAACTAATTTTTCCCACACCCTTAGTGTTGTACTCATTTTTAGTACACGAAACCCCTAGTACACCCCTCCGAGCCTATCTTTTCATTTCTAACTTTAAGCATCTTACTTAAAGGAAGAATTTGTTACACCCCACTTAAATGTACACCCAAATCGCCTTAGCCTTCCGTGTATGCACTCGTTTTTAGTGCATTATTGTTGTTTGTTAAACCCTAAGTTAACTATCTAATTGATTACATGGTTGCTAAGTCGAGTCATATCCTTGTACATATTGTTTTCTGACGATTGGGACTCATGGGTAAAGTACTTATTTTATGGAGTAATGGGGAAGAACATCATTTATTACCCCCATATGTACGTTAATCTTAAAAGTACTCCAAGTGTTTTGATTTTCTTAATTCGAGTCATTAGATTAGTTTATTGTAAAGTATGTAAAAATTCAAGTGTAAGGGGAATGTTCATTCCCTATGATGTATTATTTTGGATGGTAGGGTAAGAGTGTATGCAAAAAAAAAAAAAAAAAAAAAAAAAAAAAAATCGAAAAATCAAGAAAAAAGAAAAAAAAAATAGAAAAAGGAAAAGAGAAAAAACATACGGACTACCATCCCTTTTCATTCTATATTCATTTTATGTTTTTGTTATTTTTGATTTATTAGCTTAATTCGAGTCTAGTCTTGGCTTAGCAACGCCATATTGTACATGTAATTAACCAAGATTGTTAACTCGCCACCAATAAAAACTTCCTTTATCCAACAAAACCGTGTATTTCATATCCCTACACCTAACGTTACAACCCTTTAAAAGACCTCGTTGATAGTTTATCCTAGGTGCTTACGCCATGTGGTGGAGGTTTGATCCTTTCCCAAGCCTATGGTAATCTATTTTGCTATGACAGGTAGTGAGAGATATCTTCCGTTTCCATATTGTAATTTATACTTTATTACACCCGAGAGATGTGAGTATCTAAACACTATTTGTGAGGTGCTTGTGTATGACCTCCGTGCTTGTCTATTGGTCTTTAGTGGAACGATTATTTGTTGTAATTACTTTTATATTAGTGTTAAATGACCCCTAACTTGTATTTTGAGTAGAATAAAAGCGCATTTGCTTGAGGACAAGCAAATCTCAAGTGTAAGGGTATATGATGAGGCGAAAAATGAACCACTTTTAGGGGGTCATTTAAGCCCGGAATTGAATTTATTTGATCAAATATTGCCCTAAATCATTCCTTTTGTGATTTTAGGTACTTTGGGAGTGAAATCTGGAAAAGGAAGCAATTCGGACGTTTTTGGAGCATAAAAGTAAAGAAAACGCCAAAGTCTTAATTTTTCTTGCTGGGAACAGTAGGTGACGGCGTCAAGAAGGAATTTCTGACGGCGTCAAGAGTAATTTCCATGACGACCCAGTACAGATTTGACGGCGTCACGAAGTAGGGCGTCAAGAGTAAAATTCATGACGGCCTGGAAATGCATAACACATGACGGCGTCAAAAGTAGATCAAGGCAGTCCGAGAATTATTTTGGCGGCGAGGTGACGGCGTCACAAGATTTTTCTTGACGCCGTCAAACCCTATTTCCTATATATAGTTTTCTAATTTTCACATTAAAAAAGGGGAGAAGTTTTGGAGAAACCCTAAGTACGAACTTGGTGCGAATTTTACAGGTTTTTCAAGGGTTCTAAGCCCTTGATACCTTTCATGTGTAATTGAGATAAGTATTCTTTTAATTTAATCAATATGTCTATGTGTTGGTTGTCTATATCTTGTTCTTGTCTTAATTCCATCATGCTAGGCTAGATCTATCTTGTGTTTGCTTGGATCTTATGAAACCTAGATGTTAATTATGTGTTGATTACTTGTTTATAATTGTATTGGATGAATGAATTCGATGTTAGGCTTAAGAAAACTGACAGATCTCCAATTGGTAACATGCTTGAACGTCTTAGGAAACATGAACTAACGTGCACTAGGTTTTATTGGTTGTATTTAATGCATGAGCCACTGTTTATAATCCCTATGGTTGTGCTGGGCATGGCATAGGAGGAGATAAGAGCTCATAGGATTGGGGAGTTACGTGCGCCACCCCATGAATGGTATTAAGGAATACAATCCGTCATCCACGCAACTATAACAAGTAATTAACATGTAAATGATGTCTAGGGAGTAGTGAAATCTAAGTAAACACATTTTCTCCACTTATTGCTCACAACCTTAGTATAATTTAGTTTATTTTCATTTTTAGTATTTTATTTTGATTGCATCTTTAGTATTGGGTTAGTTGACTAGCAACTAATTCCGCCCAAATCCTTCAAACCCGAGATTTTTACTTGCTTTCTAAAAAATATAAAAATACAAAAATAATCATCCCTCACCTTTAGAACTAGTATTTAGGTTTTCTAATCCTAGCGACACTATTCCTAGCTGAACGATCAATCCCCCGGTACTTGTCACTATACTATACTACAACGATCAGGTACACTGCCTGGTGAGGGTTGTAAGCTTATCAAGATCCCTTGAGAGGTAAAGCCTGGTGCGATTCCCACGTATCAAATGACCATATCAATTAAGAAGTAAACAAACTACCTATATATAGTTGTATTAGGAGTTCCATTATGTTTAAGCTAGTAAAACTCGTTATGACTCTCTGTATATATCAAAATGTAAATTATAGCCACAAATGACTAACCGCATGCGGGAATCGTGCAACCCGAGGTCCTTGAGCAGGTGGAAGCTGATTTGGTGAGCCTAAAGTTGCCTTCTTCTCGTCCTCGCCCAATATAACAGTGGGAGGATGGAGTTGATCAGCATTCTATCCACCAAAATAGAAGGCGCCAGCAAATCAGATGGGCCATCAACAAAATACTTTGGGTACAGTCTAAAACATCTATAGATAATGAACTGGGTGTAATACATGTGATTGATAAGATGCACCAGCAGCCGCCTGTGGCATATGTGTGCCCCCAGCCTGATCAGATGGACCAGCAGGCACGACTGGTGATTTAACTTGGTTTACAACAAATCTCACAGTAGAGTTAGAATTAACTTTATCTTTTTGTTTTTGATAAGACTCGAAACTTTTGTTAGAAAAATCTGGATTTCCTTCAACTATCGTGACCCTGTTCTTAAGAAGAGATTATGGAGTAACTTCCTTCAAAATCTACAACAACTGAAACTAAAAGTGAGACATTAGACCCTTTCTATAAGGCTATAGGATTAATAAGTAAAAATAATTATATATCGTACCTAAGTGATTCAATAACTTTCCCCACCTCCTACCCGTTACCAATTTAAAATTTATTATAGTAATTCAATGACTTTTCGTAGCTCCTACCCGTCATCGAATTAAGATATAAATTTAATAACTTTCAATCTTTCATGTTTCCTACCCATCACCGATTTAGATAGACACCTTCGCTACTTTTCACATATATTAAGATTGTAATTCAATAACTTTTCGTAGCTCCTACCTGTCACCGATTTAAGATAGAAATTCAATAACCAGGCTCTATTAAAGGGGATCTATTTCACAATCTCTAGTAGTGAATCTATCTATTGCCGCAGAGGTGAAATAACTACTTGTTGCTATGATGCCAATACACCACTAGCAACTATCATGGCATGTATGCCTTCTCCAGCCACCATTGTTAGTGAGAAAAAGGTATGATGAACACTCAATATGTCTCACTGAGTGTTGAGAAAGAATCAAGCTTCTATCTATCATATATATGAGCTTTTGAAGTTATTCAAAAATGTACTTCAAAACAAACTACATTTTGCTTTCGTATCAACCTTTGTTAGAAAACATATGCTTTCGTAATATGTGTGTTTGTGAAGTCGCTAACGTGCAAATAATATGTATTTTCGATTCACTATAGAAAACGCTCAAGAGATAATGGATTTACCAAGTGCAGTACTGAGTATGAAACTACTAAGTTCAGATCCTTAATTGTTGTATTATTGAGCTTTGATAATAAAGATTACAACTTAATCAAAGTTAGGTCACCAAACCGAACCTAATACCTTGACCTCTCAACTAAGATTAATTACTAAGAATGAAATTATGAAAAACAAGGATGCACAAGCAGTACAAAACTGTAAATTAAAATAAATACATACAGATTTTGAGAACGATTATGATACGAACCGAATTGATAATAGAAAAAAAATAAGAAAATAAACAAGATAGATGGATTATGTTAATGGGATAACCCGACCCCCTGATGGTTTATATTAGTGAGATAAACCGACTCCCCAATTGATTAACAAATAAATACTTCATATTCATTCCACATAATAAGAATTACAACCCTAATACCCTATTTATAATAAATGACACCCTAATATTAATCTTGTAGAACAAGATATAATCTTTACTTTAAATAGACACTACTACTAATAATAAAATACTGATAATAACTATAACAATATAATATTATAGTGTAGGGTCATATCAGATTATGATCATTACGGTCACCTAAACACACCCCATAGCTTCCCGCGACCTAGTCTCTTGTAACTTCTTTGCACCATCAACATCCATTTCTACAAGCTTTTTTAAAAACAACAAAGCACCCGCGTTTACCATCTATTTGCGACATTCCTTCGAATGAGATATAGACATTAGAATTGACACAGGGTACTTGTTATCAAAATTCGGTATAGAAGGATCTAATAACTGGACTACGCTCACTATCACTCTTCCTTCCTTCTGATAAATCCTTCTGTTCCCCGAACAAATCAATAGAACTGACAACGCTCTCACAGCCGCTTGTTTCTCCTGAATCGCTTTCCCATCCAACATACCGATCAACGGTCCTATACACCCCAATTCCCCCAACTCTCTCCGCGCCTTGGCACACTGAATCCTCATTCCGAACACCCCACAGTTCAACAATCCTAACCAAAAACCCCTTCATTAACAATAAACTCCACCACCCGTTCAACACATGCCAAGCAACCTCCAAACTCCTCACACTATTCCCAGAATAAAAAAGACCCCCTCAAAATCACAAAAAGGACACTCCTAACAACCATCACCTTCAAATCATCATCCTCCCTAACCAAATTACTCAAACAACCAAATCCATACTCCTACGCCAAAACCGTCCCAGACTTGACAACTCTCAACAAAAACACCCCTAACTAACATGAACAAAACTCGGAAAATTCCTCAATACACAACACGCCACATTACGCGAATTCGTAGTCCCACTCTCACACAGCTCCAACACGTGTCTAATCACCCTAGCATTATCCTTAACATACGCATAGCTACTACCTGATTCCAACAACCTTCACCTATCAACACGTGTCTACTTGACTCAACTACCAGTAACCAAAGTTGTTCATATGTGGAATAATTTCAAGCCCACAATGGGTCTGGCCGGATATGACCGGGTCTTGACCGGATATGACCGGGTCTAAGCGGATATGACCGGGTCTAAGTGGAAATGACCGGGTCTTGCCCGGGATATGACCGGGTCTTGATCGGAAATGACAGGGTCTAACCGGGTCTTGCCCGGAAATGACCGGGTCTTGACCGGGTCTTGCCCGGGATATGACCGGGTCTTGATCGGAAATGACAGGGTTTAACCGGGTCTTGGCTGGATATGGCCGGGTTTTTACCGGACCGGGTGGACAAAATGGTTAAATATTAACAAAAGTATTTCAAAAAAGAAGGAAGGAAGTATATGGTGATTTTTTATAGCACCAAAATAAATAATTATATTTGAGAAAGAAACATAAGCTTCCGGTTGTGTTGATGGCTACATCTAATCACATTTAATGATGGGTCCCGTGTTCGAGTCAACAACACCCTCACTAGTAACTTTTTTTTTTTTTTTATTTATTAAGGGCAATTGCATATATACCCACTAAAACTTGCATATTTGCATATATACTCAAAACATGCTTAACTTGCATTGTAAATCATGCATTAAAAACTTGTATTTTGGGGAAATATACAAGTTTTTGAGTTTTAGTGGGTATATATGCAATTCTCCCATAATAAGATTAAAGGATTAGTTTGTTGTTTTGCTAAATTTAAGAGGTGTAAAATATAAAGTTTAATCATTTTAGTGCCAAGTTATCATTTCATCAATGTTATGATGCATTTGTTGTAATTTTAAGACGCACTTCCACAACAATAACAAGTTAACAACAACATTGAGAAGACATTGTCAAATATGCAAGTTTTAGTGGGTATATATGCAATTGCCCCTATTATTATTCAGTATGTATTTTGCATTTTTAGTAAGATTGTTTGAGTTAGCAAGATTTATGAACCCGTTAATAACTGTTTATCAGATTTCTCGTTTTGTGAGTATAATCTTTGATTCTTTTCCAACAAACTAAAACACTAGGTGTCCCTTATCATATATAGTGTCAATAAAAGTATGAATTTATGGTTGAAATTTATTATTTTTGTGCTGATAAACCCGAGTGTACCCTTTTCATTTTGGTAATCACGGTTTCTGATGTTTTGGACATTAAATCTACGTGTCTTTAACCATCTTCAAATGACTTAAACCGAGAAATACCAGATCAATTGATTTTACCACTTGACTGTAGGGCCGTAAACGAACTGAACTGAACTGAACTTTCAGTGAAAATTTCATGAACCGTTTGGTAAAATGTTCGTTTATTTAAAAAATGTACAAACATGAACAATATTTTACGTTCGTTTAGTTAAATGAACGAACATGAACAAAAGTTGCGTCCGTTCATTTATGTTCATGAACATCTGATTATGCGTTTATTAACGTTCGTTGATGTTCGTTTATTTGTTTATGTTCGTATTTCATATTTTTTTTAATTGTATAGCTTTAAATCTGGGTTGTTTAAACAAAACAACTCTTGTAAAACAAAATATTATGCATAACTTGTCAAGCAAAATATTATGCATAATTTAATACAGTAAGTTTTATGTTTATTTTTCTATATTCATTTTATGTTCGATCGTTTATGTTCATTTAGTGTCTGAATGAACAAACATAAATGAACATGAACAATTCATTTCATTAATAAACGAACATGAAAAAAAGATTTGTTCATTTAAGTGTTCGTGTCCTTTTAAAATTCAACGAACGAACATAAGCAAGACTCAATCCGTGTTCGTCCAGTTCGTTTACATCCCTACTTGACCACATTGAGTATAAACAAAAAACCAAAAGAGGAAAACCAAAAGATAAAAAATAATAATAATAAAATGTATGGGGCAAGTGTGAAGGCTCGAACTTGTGACCTAACAGATATAAGAATACATGATTAGCCTTCACGCCACCCACACACACAAGGTATATTCTCAAAACAAATTTATTTAATATCTACTTAAAAATAAGCAACATAATTTATTTTATTCTTTTTTTTATGATACTTTAATGAACTTTGAAGAAGCATAGTATTATATACTTGTTTTTAATGAACAAAAAGTAGCATATGCTCGACTGTGTTTTAATTCTTATAACTATTTTTACTTATCATTTATAATTAAAGCATCAATGGAGGTTTATAGAAAAGGTCATGATAACGGAGTGAGATCCTCCCATGATAACATAGAGAAAACATGGTTTATCAACTAAGGATTTGAATGTACTTGATTGATAGCATGGATGCACTAGCCACTATTTTGTAGTGAAAACACATACTATTTGCATATTATTTTTTGGCAAATACAAATAACAAGCTTTCTTTGTCAAATAGACACAAAATATCCTGCTGGTCGAATTCAAGCCTGTAATAATATAACGGCGGGAATATAACGGCGGGTGAGTAGAGCGCGTTGTAACTTTGTTGAATGTTCATAGAGTTTGAATGTGAAAACATATCAACTATTTTGCACAAATTAACAATGTTGTTATGTTTTGTAAAAAAGACTAAAGATTGATCAACTTCATATAAAGTAAAACAAGTTGCGTGTAAATCAACTTACTTGGTTAGTTATGGACTCGCTAACATGCATGGTTAAATGACTTACAAATGGTGAACCTTCTATGGTCCTTGTTCTCACAAAAGTCGACTTAAATTAGCAAAGTTCATAACCAATTTAATTTTAATAAGACTCCAACCGGCATTACATGTCTTTAATTTAAATAAACTCAATATTTCATATCACATATAGATTACATCGATCTTTATTAGTCCACTTGTGTTCCATTCAGATCACACACCAGGAGCCACATGTGAAGGTGCAGTGACTTTATCACCGTTGTCATTCTCATCATCGGGGCCAGGGGAAGTGGCACAATACAACAACGGAAACTGGAATTGGTGAGGAATGTAGTATTACCCACTATCGGATATTGTGTGATTGCATTATATCCAATTAACAATCGCTTTTGATTACCTTTTCCATTTCCCAGGTTCAAAAACCTCCAATCAAGCATGCCCTAACGTCATGAAGATTATCACTAGCTTTTGTTATTTTTATAAACTTGATGAATATTCGAAAAAAAAAAAAAAAAAAAAAAAAAAGACATTAAATACATCCCTAGTATCAAAATGTAAAACAGATATGTTTCGGCTAGAGTACATTCCTAGTACCAAAATATAGTACATATATGTTTTGGTTAGTATTTATAAACAGATGGAGTTATCGAGAGGTGGAGTCTTTAGCGTAACCAAACTATTCTGGTGAATGAATATTGAAGGAAAAAAATGACGTGGTAACAACTTAAGAGAAAAAGTGAAAGAAAAAAAAAATGACGAAAAAACAAAAGAGTTGATGACCGGTTGCTGAATAGAATTAGAACACACGAGACCTACCACTTATCACTTATAGGATATAAACCTTAGCCAGAAAAGCTACACAAACTCTCAAGTTTCATTCTCAAAAACAAATAATTTAGGGCCCGTTTGGTTTGTAGACGGGTTTAGAATTAGGATTTTGAGTTGATGTATGAAAGAGAAAATATATTATAAATAAATAAAATTATAAAATAAAAGTTTATTAATAGAAAAAAAGAAAGGAAAAATAAAACATGTGAAGGAGATATATATATGGCCCACAAAAAAAAGTGGTAGTACAACATTTTACCAAAACCTGATCTTGTGCATGACATTAGTAGAATAGTAGATGCAAAATAATAAGGCATGAAGCAATATTTTGGGGTCCACTAGTTTAAACAAAACAACTACTTTCTACTTTTATCCCCTAATCCTATCTTTAACCCACCAACCAAACGCACCCTTATTTATTGTTCATGATGTTATATATGTACCTAATTCACGAGGCGTCAAATGCATTCATATTTTTGTACCAAAAATAACAACTATACAATTTTTTTTTTCTTCTTCTTCCTTGGTCTATTTGATACTTTTGATTTACTTCGAATTGAAGTAACATTTACTTGTGTAACTGACTACTGTGTAATATTTCCATTTTGTTTTTCTATCAAGTATTTAGTTACATACTCAGGAAAAAAGCAACAATTAAGCACATATGCTCGATGTTTTTCTGTGAAAAAAAAAGTATATAAAAACGTGTCCTAAGGATATAAAAACGTTGGTGAAATATATGTTAATGATTGAAAATTAAGCAACAAAAACATACGAATCGGCATGGAATTGATGTACACCAGTATGTATCGTGTTGATATAAATAATGTTTAAAAACGTTATTAATATTTCTCAATAAATCTATGTTTTGATAATCACAAAATGTAAAATAAATTAAGTCAAGATTATGACGTAAACAAGTACTTAGTAACAAATATTTACTTCTACAAATAATATCACTTAATGTATGCATAAACTTAGCATCTTATGCATTGCATGATCAAATGAAGCCTTTTCTTAACACATAACATTTTATAAAATGACATTAACATTTTATATATATTAGTAAATCATTTTTGATATTGTTTTATTAAACTACAAAGATATGATTTCAAAATTCCAACCAAAAAGGGCAAGTTTTATCCAGAAAAACCTTCCCCACTAATGGACAAGAAAATCAAACGTTCTGGAGGGGCGGCCCCCTTAATTCATAAGGCGGCCCCCTTAATTATTAAGGGGACCGGCCCCTAATTAAGGGAACCGGTCACGCTCCAGAACAGTAAATCTTTCCTTTTTAAATACTGGTTCATTCCACAGAATTTTCTTACCTTTTTACACTAAAAACCTTCTGATCTAATCTCCATTTCTATCTCAAAAATCCTTTCATCATATAATTCATAAGTCTTTGTTTCTAAGTGATACAAATCTTCATCCACTCAAGTGCAAAAAGAAGAACACTCCTCTACATCCATTAAATTGTAGTAGTGTTGTGATTAGCTAGTTTCATCTTGTAGTAGTGCTAGATACTTGTAAAGTGTTGTGTGAATTTGTTGATTGTAGATACTAGGTGTGTTGTAAAGTAGTGTAGTTGTTATGATTTAGTTGTGCATAGAAAAAGGTGTGAAGTAGACAAGAAGAAAAGGTGTGAAGCTATTTTGAAGAAGTTGTGAAGGTGTGAAGAAGGAGTGAAGTATTGAAGAAGTTGTGAGATTGGTTCTAGCTACGATTAGAACTCGATATTTAGCTTAGTGTCGTTAATAGGTGTAAGCCAAGGTGTGTAAGGTTTCTCCGCTATAAGGAGTTTGTTGACATAGTGAAGAAAACTCTCGAGTGTGGTACTCGGGGAGTGGAGTAGGGCAAGGAAGGTGTCCTTGTAGCCGAACCATTATAAATTCGCGTGTTGTTGTTTGATCTTTCTAACTCTATCTTTTCTTCATTCTATTTCAATACTTTCATTATTAGATTAGTCTTGCTTGTATTTGTTGATACTTGAATTCACGTAAGATCGAATCGAAAGTTTTTATAAGCTACAAAAGATTTTGAAAATAAATTTAAAAAGGACGTAAAACTATTCAACCCCCTTCTAGTTTTCCACATATCATGTAATTCTTATAAACTATTGCTAGTGAGATGTTTTAGAAGAAGACAAAATAATAATATTATAGAGAAAAAAGCAGGCGCAGAATTGACGACTCGAGCACGAGACCTACCGGTTATTAGAAATGAGGTTTAGCCCTCAAACCACCCCTACTTTTATTTATCGATTACAAAAGTTTAGTTTAAAACAGACAAAGAAACATACGTAGGGAAGTTAAATAGTAGTGGAGTAAAGGTGGCAAAAAGGGCGGGTCGGGCTACGGGTTTAACGGGCTATGGGCCAAACGGATGTGGGCCAAACGGGCGCATGTTATACGAATTGCTTTATAAAAGACCTAAAACATAAAAAAAAAAAAAAAAAAAAAAAAAAAAAAAAAAAAAAAAAATCCTCAAAAGTAACGCCTCTTTTATAATTTATATTTAGGTAACTAAATATACTATATCCATAAGTTTTTCATTAAAAACAATTTAATGTTCTCCAATTGAGAGAAAAACATGTGCCCATTATGCCCATTTAACTTCTAAATGGGCAATATATGTCCATTTCAAAAAAAAAAGATGGGGCCCAAATGTACACAAATCTATTAAAAATTTGCCCATTTAGCTATTTTTTTTTTTTTTTTTTTGCACAAATTGCCACCTCAACTGAAAATTATCAAACAAAGCCAAAAAAAAAAAAAAAAAAAAAAAAAAAAAAAAAAAAAAAACTTGGTCCAAGACTTTGGTCACTTTTTGCACATTTTTTTCCGACTTCATCCATTTAGTGACACGTGTCTCTGTCTTGTACTTTTTCTAAACACCTTTAGTCCATTATTGCTGGAGTCGAGCAGTTAAGCAGTTGAGCATTACATGTGTCATTAAAATTGGTGGAGTCAAGTAGTTGATCAGTTAAACTCGACCAAAATGAGAAAAAGATGAAAAAAGAGACCAAGTCTTGGATCAAAGGCTTTTTTTTTTTTGGCTTAGTTTTGGTAATTTTCTCTAAAAACTAAGCATATGAGTTTAGGGGCGTAAATGGGTCGAGCTTGTTCGAGCTGAATTTTATCGAGTCTCGAGCTTGAGATCATAAAGTTAGCTCGAAAAGTTTGTCGAGCCGAACTCGAACTTATATTTACTCGACTTGAGTAATTGGTGAACTTTTCGAGCTTTTACGTGCTTATATATAAATACACTAAAAGTAAATACTTATTATTAGATGTACCAAGCTTTTTGAGCCGAGCGCAAGTCGAATTTGAATTTTATCTTTATATTTCAATTTTAGTTGGTTTAAAAAACTCGATTTAAAACTCATCATCATAAATAAATCAAGTTTTTCGAGCCAAACATAATAATGTCGAGTAGAATCAAGCCCTACCAAAGTTCGGCTTGATTTAAATTGTTTATACCCCTTTTTGAATTTACTCGATTTATGACGGGATGCAGTTGTCTATATTTTGTAGTAAATTAAAAACACAAGCTGTTGCAAATTATCGTTTTGGCAAACACTAATAAAGTTTTCTTTGTATACAACAGACATAAAGCATTCCAGTGCTCGAATATAAGCCAATAATGGTGGATGCATAGAGTACACTCAAATTCTTAGCTGATACATAAGTCATGAGTTCAAGCAAAACAAGAAAACACCCGATACCGTTGATGTCATGTTGATTTGTGGAATCGTTTTGAAGCCGCTTACTTAGAAACACTGAACACGACATATTAAAATGCCTATCTCAACATCCAACTCCGTTAGGAATTAGAATTCACATACCTATTTGATTGACACATATGAATTGAACTTTCTCAAAACTAATTATTTCAGCTTAATATTGCAATATACTTTTGACAATTTTTTAAAGTTAAAATTTTTTGCTTTCTTGATGTAATGGAAAATACAAAATATGGACATAGTAAATGTTTGATATATGAACACAGAGGTTAATTAAGAACAAGAAGAACATATCAAGAGAATAAGAGTAATGGGTGGAAGTAATAACCAAATCGGGTCGATTGTGATCGGTTTGATATGATGCTTTTATTTTTGGGGATGACAACGATGGGGATTGAACCTATCTATTGCCGCAGCTAGAGGTGAAATAACTACTTGTTGCTATGATGCCAACACGCCACTAGCAACCACCATGGCATCTATATAGGCCTTCACCGGCCACCATTGTTAGTGAGAAAAAGGTATGACGAACACTTGATATGAGCTTTTGAAGTTATTCAAAAATGTACTTCAAAACAAACTACATTTTGCTTTCGTATCAAGCTTTGTTAGATAACATATGCTTTTGTAATATGTGTGTTTGTGAAATGGATAAAGTGCAAATAATATGTATTTTCGATTCACTACAGAAAACACACAAGTGATAATTGATTCACCAAGTGCAGTACTCATGAGTAAGAAACTACTAAGTTCAGATCCTTAATTGTTGTATTATTGAGTTTTGGTAATAAAGATTACAACTTAATCAAAGTTAGGTCGCCAAACCGATTAATAAAACACATATATCTCACTAGACTTGAAACTAATAAGTAATAACAATGCCTCTAAGATTAACTACTAAGAATAAAATTATGAACGACAAGGATGCACAAGCAATGCAAAACTGTAAATTAAAATAAATACATACAGATGTTTGAGAACAAGTATGAGCATTACGGTCACCCAAACACACCCTATAGCTTCCCGCGACCTATAGTCTCTTGTAGCTTCTTTGTACCATCAACATCCATTTCTACAAGCTTTTGTAAAAACAACAAAGCACCCGCGTTTACCATCTGTTTGCGACATTTCTTCGAATGAGTTTAAAGGACATTAGAATCGACACATGGTACTTTTTATCAAAATTCGGGTCTAACCGGGTCTTGACCAGAAATGACCGTATCTAACCGGGTCTTGGCCAGATATAACCGGTCCTGACTGGGTATAGCCGGGTCTTGGCCGGATATAAACCGGGTCTAACCGGAAACTACTGTAAGGTGTCTTGATGGCTTAAATATAAGACAGCCGCACAAGTATTTCAAAAAAAAAAAAAAAAGTGTATAAATCATAAGTATAGTTTTTAATTTTTGGTAAAAATGTCACTGCATTTGAAGCCTCTTAAGATGAGATATAAAATCATGAATTGGCAATGTATCTTGGGAGTGTGGATGGCTCGCTGGCTAAGATTGATATCTTATAAGTGGTAGGTCTTCTTTTCGAGTCAGCAACTTGTTCACCAACTTTTTTTTTCCTCCTATTCACTTTTGCTCTTTAATTTGTTACCACGTCTAACCCCATCAATCATTCATCATAAGTAGATCGAGGATATTATTAAATCGACTTTGTTATGTTTCTTACTTTTAAGTTTTAAATAATGTGATTCCTCATTTGAGAATGTAACTGTTTCTATATATTAACGAACTTGCTCGTTTTGATTTTAATAATTAAACTTACATTGCATTTGGGACGAAACTAGGGTGGGTCCCGTGGTGTCACGGGATCCCAATAGAAATTTGTTTCGAATTGTTAATTTTTGTATAAGACACTGAATTTACTAAAAGCCGGTCCCAATGCATTGTGTTTTCTTGTTATTGTTTAGTTAATATATCAATAGGTGAAAAGTGAATTTAGTTTTCACATAATTCAATAAATTTAAAGTAAATTTTGTTAATTATTTTTCTTATACTACAATTAGAAAATGTTCAAAAAATAAAAAAATACTAAATTTACAATTTATTATAGGCGTATGCGCATATGAAAATGGTAACCTTGATGAAAAGTACAATGCATGTGAATGGACAAATCAATGAACATAGTATGTAACAATCTTACAGCTTTTGTTTAGTGGCCTAATATTGATCCTACATATATGAATGTATTGTCTATATAAATGTTCAGATTTACAAAAACACGAATTCACAAGTTACCAATATAATTTAAGAAAAAAATAATAATTGTGGGAGGTGCTAATATGTAAATGAAGATGTTTGTGATCAGTTTGATGCTATTCTTTATGGGTACGACCGCAGTGGATGTTGAAGGCGTTGCATGTTGCATTGGTACTGTGTATACTTGTTGCTATGAATCTTGTTTGCCACCAATGGCTATGACACCAATGGCCATGAGTCTAATGCCTGCTGCAGGCCCCATTGTTGGCGAGAAGAAGAAAGTGCTTGGTCGAAAGGCTTACTCCATAATCCCGTCAATCATCCATCATTAATCATATCATATTCTGTCTTCCAAAATACTTTTTTTAACATATCTCCATGTTCGGTCGATATTTCGTGTTACATTTCTTATTTTGAAGTAATTTTATTCATGATTACGAATGTTACAGTAATATTTTTCATATATATTAATAATTTCGTGGGTTGTGGTTTATGGAACGAAGAAAGTTTAATATGCATTATCATAATCATACGTTGACTCATTGCGATTATACTTGTGACACTATAAGTTATTTGTAGTTGCTCATATATGCCCAAGAAGGTACAATAAGTAAATAAAGACATGTTTCACATTTAGATATTGTCATATTTGTCCACCACTTTTTGGTGACAACCATATAACAAATCCATTTCGAAGGGACTTATACAAAATGGTCAAGTTTTTTAAGTATTTGCGAACGCCTTTTTAGTAGGATAACTAGTAACTAGTTACTATTAACAATGCGATTACAAAAACAATGCGATTACAAAAACAATGCTTAAGTTGTCACTGACAGACTATGTAACAGAAAGTTACATAAAGAGTCCATGAAAGTTACCTCATTTAGTGAAATTCATCGCTATGTGAAAAGTTACATAAACAATTTCTTTCATTACCTTAATTTTTAAAAACCTTCACTAAGTTCATAATTTTATCATATTCTTCTGTCATTTTTTTAGTTTTACATAAATATTTTTAATTTTGCATTCAAAATATAATCATATTCTTCTTTCGTTTTTTGTCTTATTTATTTATTTTAATTAACATAAATACTTTTAGCTTTACATAGTTGTAGTTGTAGCTTTACATAGTTGTAGTTAAACTGTAAAAATGGGTGAACTAGGTCGGACTGGGATAATTTTTTATTCTTCGGTTAATCAGTTCGTCACTGTAATTTTGTTAGCATCTAAATTTTAATCACATGGTACTCGCCGCTGCAACGCGCGGGTACCCTACTAGTTATTATTAATGATGCGATTACAAAAACAGTACTTATGTTGTATAAACCGAACTCATATAAGCTAATAAGCCCATATATAAGCCGAAACAAACACCCCTTAATATTGCTAAAGTAAAAGCAAAATAAAGTAAAAGGTAAAAATTGCTAAAGTAAAATAAAGAGGACATGTAAAAGAAAACAAAAGCAAAAGTTAATTACTTAATACTGCTAAATGGTAGGTCTCATATTCTTCTTTTCCTTCTTTTGATTTTTCTCTTTTCCTTTTTATTTATTACTATGTCTTCTCGATGTTATAAACTAAAGTATATTACAACTATATATAATGGGGCGATAGTGTCTTTAATGCCTCGAGCGAATACAAATAAAAGTAATTTAAAATTCTAATATCAGTAAAAAAAAGGGAAAAGTTTCAAAACAAACTTTGAACTTTTTAATATTCACGACTTTTTTATATAACAAACTTTATTTATCAAATATCTAACAGATACCTAGCAGTTTCTTGAATAAAAAAAATACTGGCGAAAAAACCTCTCAATAACGAACAAAATAAGCCCAATATTGATATGCTTTTGACGTACGTACGGTTTTATAAAAAATGTTAAAGTTATATATATATATATATATATATATATATATATATATATATATATATATATATATATATTATTGATATAAAACCAAACAATGGGGAGAGAAGATCAAGAATATCGGACAAGATTACCTCGAGGGTAATAAGACGTAAGAATCACAAATCAACCTTTCGTTAAAAAAGTTAACGCGTAAATCTCACGAATTCGATATTTTGAAGAGTACCGGGTAAGAGATTTCCCGGGTCGTTTCTCGACGAGACGTGAATTTAGGATCTCGATTAGGGTTTGGAATTAAAGTGCTTGATTGACGGGTTTTGATTTAAAACTACGTGAACTACGAATAATGAATGAGAAAGAAAATAAACGAAAATGAAAATCTAAGCAAGAGAGGCTAAATAAAACTTGAAAACTACCTAAAAGTCTACGGGAAAAATAATCGGTAGCTAAGGGAATCCTAAAATGCAATCTAAATTAATAACGTAAAAGTAATTTAAATAAAACGTAAATGTACGAATTAAAAAGTGATTTTTAAGCTACGCTAATCCTACGGGTGTAAAAATGATTTTTATAAGTTCCTAATGTTAAAATAAAATTTTAAAAAAAATAAAAATATTTTTTTTTTTTTGCTTTTTAATTTTTTATAATGAATTAAAAACTAAAATAAGTAAATAAATGCGAGAAAAATAGTAAAACACTTTAGAAAATTACGAAATTTTTTGAGAAAGTTTATTATGCTAAAAAGATGCTAGGAAAAATAATAAGGTGAAATACGAAGATGTAATAAGCAGATAATAAGCAAGAAGTAAACTGACTATGTAATTAGCAAAGTGAACTAGTACTTGAAATACTAAACTAAACTAACACAAACAATAACTACACTAGAACACAGATTGTGAGAGTGAATTGCTTGTGTCCACTTTGTGAAAGTGGTGACCAGG
>JARVZY010010328.1:0-28301 GCA_030686995.1 Artemisia argyi | reverse complement strand
TACGAGAAATTAAAGTGGATTTTGGCCCGACTCCTTTCCGGTTATATCATTCGTGGTTTAAGCTTTCAGGATTTGATGAAATGGTGGAACATACATGGAGTGGTTATGATTTTTCGGATAACAATAAAATTATTCGTTTTTAAAAAGAAGCTTCAGGAGCTTAAAAAAGCTATTAGATTGTGGATTAGAGATAAGAAGTCTTAGACTGTTGGTTTCAAAAACCAAATTATTTTAGAACTACGGGATATCGATAAAAAGTTGGATCAGTTAGGTCCGAATGATTCTCTGATTGCTAGGCGGCATGAATTAAAATGTAATCTTAATGACCTAAAGGAGATGGAGACGAGGGACGTATTCCAGAAGTCAAAAGTGAGATGGGCGATTGAAGGGGACGAGAACTCATCATACTTTCATGGTATCATTAATAAGAAACGATCTCATCTTGCTATTCGCGGTGTATTTGATGATGGTATATGGTGTACTGATCCATCTTTAGTGAAGAAATTGTTTCATGATCACTATGAAACTCGTTTTAAAACCTTCTTCGGCTAGGTTGAGACTAAATTTCATTTTTCCGCATAGGCTTTCTTGTGACCAGGTTGCCGACTTGGAGCAAGTTGTTTCTCATGACGAGATTAGATCAGCTGTGTGGGATTGTGGAGACAATAAGTCTCCGGGTCTGGATGGGTTCACTTTTGAATTTTTCAAGAAATATTGGAAGTGTATCGGGCCGGACTTCTGTGAAGCTGTAGAGCATTTTTTCAGGCATGGGTCTTTTTCAAAGGGATGTAATTCTTCTTTTATTGCTTTAATCCCTAAGGTCATGGATGCAAAACATGTTAATGATTACCGTCCTATTACTTTGATTGGGAGCGTTTATAAAGTCGTTGCAAAAATTTTGGCAAATCGGTTGGCTATGGTGATAGCAGATTTAGTGTCTGACACTCAATCTGCTTTTGTTGCCAATAGACAGATTTTGGATGGTCCGTTTATTCTCAATGAAGTGCTTGATTGGTGTAAAAAGAAGAATAAGCAAGCGATGTTTTTTAAAGTAGATTTTGCTAAGGCTTATGACTCGGTTCGTTGGGACTATTTGATTGACGTGCTTGAAGCTTTCGGGTTTGGTTCGACTTGGTGTAATTGGATTCGAGGTACGTTTGCTTTTGCTAAGGCTTTGATTTTAGTTAATGGAAGTCCTTCGGATGAATTTCACCTCCATTGTGGTCTCAAACAAGGTGACCCGTTATCTCCTTATCTTTTCATTCTTGTTATGGAATCCTTGCATTTATTTGTTAATAAAGCGGTAGGAGAAGGGGTGTTTAAAGGTATTCAGCTTCATGAGTCTTTAGTCTTATCTAACTTATTTTATGCGGATGACGCTTTGTTTATGGGTGAATGGTCTAATAGCAATTGAGCGTTATTATCAATATCCTTAAGTGCTTTCATCTCACATCGGGTCTAAAGATCAATATTCAAAAGAGTCAAGTGCTGGGAGTGGGGGTTCCTCGATCTGGTGTGGAGTACATGGCTACTTTTTTAGGTTGTTCTATTATGGAAAAGAAATTTCGTTACCTTGGTGTTATGGTGAGTGAGAAGATGTCTCGTTTTAATGCTTGGGATGATGTTGTGTTAAAGTTGAAAGCTCGTCTTTCTAAATGGAAGGCAAAAACCCTTTCGATTGGAGGATGTCTCACTCTTTTATAATCGGTTCTTGGTGCTTCTCCACTTTACAATATGTCGATTTTTAAGGTTCCTAAAGGCGTCCTTAAGGTTATGGAATCTATTCGTAGTAATTTTTTTTAAAGGGGCTAGTCAACCGGAGAAAAAAATATCTTGGATTGCTTGGGATAAGGTGCTTGCTTCGAAGAAAAAAGGCGGTTTAGGAGTTTCGAGTTATCTCGCTCTTAATCAAGCTCTCCTTCTCAAATGGGTATGGAGGTTCGTTTCCAAGATGGGTCCCTTTGGTGTCGAGTAATTCAAGCGATTCACGGGAATAAGATTGATACCCATTCGGTTCACAAAGTATCTATATGGAGTTCGATTCTGAAGGAAGTTCACGTTCTTAATTCTTCAGGTTTTGATTTTCTTTCATACTGTTCAAAACATATAGGTGATGGTCGTTCAACTAGTTTTTGGTCAGAAACATGGAATGGGGACATTTTGTTTCGTGTCAGGTTTCCGAGGTTGTTCGCTCTTGAAATAGATCATAATATAAATGTTGCGGATAAAATGTCGGGTTCTGTGGAAACGTCTTTTCGGAGAGATGTTAGAGGAGGTGTAGAACATCAACAACTCGTCGAATTACAGTCGGCTTTGGATTCTGTGATCCTTTCTTCAGCAACAGATCAATGGTATTTTTCTCTTTCTAGTAGTGGGGAGTTCAGTGTGAAAGAGGTTCGATTAGCCATTGACAATATGGTTCTTCCGTCTCATGATGTGCCTACCAGGTGGGTTAAGTTTATTCCTATTAAAATCAACGTTTTCATGTGGCGCGCTCGTCGAGATTGTTTGCCTACTAGACATAATTTGGCTCATAAAGGCGTTTCTTTGGAGTCTTTATCCAGCCCGATTTGCTCTTCTGAAACAGAGGACATACATCATCTTTTGTTCAGTTGTTCGTTAGCTCAGGAGGTGTTGAAACGAGTGTGTCGTTGGTGGGATCTGGACTACCATCTTTGGTCTTTGTTTTCGGAATGGGAGACTTGGTTATCTTTTATTAGACTTACGGTTCATATTAAAAGCATTTTGGAAGGAGTTTTCTATGTCTCTTGGTGGTCCATTTGGGGATTTCGGAATCGTTTTATTTTTGAAGATATCAAGCCGGTTAGATCGAGACTTTTTGATGATATTGTCTCCTCTTCTTTTCTTTGGTGCAATAGTAGAAGTAGTAGGAAATTTCCTATAGATGTTTGGCTTAAAAACCCGCACTTGATTTCTTTGTAATTTTTTTCTAGCGCCTTGCTAGTTTTATTAATTTGCCGTTAAAAAAAATGGCTTTTATATCTTGGTACGCCACTGACTAGAATTCATAATGATCTTTTATTAAGATTTTCATTTTCTCTTATGAAGGAACAGAAGAAGCTATTAGGTATATGAATCCAAATTAGACAATTTCCACCTTTGATTGTTTGATTCTAACTTCTAAAAATCTTTATCTTTTCTTCAACTTTGACTTTAAATATTTTTGTTCGTATTATATAATAATTTATGCAAGATATACGAACGGATTAAGTTTTTAAATGTATTTTCATTTGTATAATTTTTTATTAGATATTATATAACACAAACAAATATATTTAAGGTTAAATTGAAGAAAAATGAATTAAAAAAATCATACTAGACACTTAATATGGGACGGAGGTAGTATGTATATCCAAATATAATTGTAAATGAAAAATATATATAAGGCATAAATTAGAAAAGAAAAAAACTTTTGAGTTATAAATGTGAAAAATCAAAATTACCATGTTCCTTATTACGTTTTAATTTAGTGGTATCTTAATCTCTTGCGCTCCCTTGAATAATATAACATACTTGTAATATAATCCTTCTCTACTTAGGGCATCCATTATGGTAGTTTTATCAAAAGGTCTAAAACCAATATAAAGCTTTATCTTTCATTTTAACAATAGTGATCATTTGTTTCATGTACATGTGGCATGAAGAGGTTCATATTCTTGAACCTATTCATAATTTAATGCATGTGTTATTATGAATCATTTTAACAGTTGTAAAAGGTTTATCCATAGTAAATATAGGTTTATAATATCAAAAGGTTTATAAATTAATGATTATAGACCTATATAAAGCTTCACCATTGTGGATGCTCTTAGTCAGCACTTGAATCTATAACCTTAATAATTAATAACTTAAACACAGTCAAACCATAATTAGATGAACCGTTACATAAAAGTACATTGGCATCTTTCATGAAGTTTGACCCCGAATTCATTATGAATATCCTTGAAAGATTCAGTAGTGGATCCTCTTCGCTTGGCCTTCTGTTGCGAGTAGTGTTTCCTCCACCTAGCTAGTCATGTATATCACCCGTTAGCAAATTTGTTGACGCGATACTTCTACATAGCGGATAACAAGAAAGTCCAATACAATTTTGACAACGGACTCTAAATTTATAACCTAGACTGGCTTTTGGAGTTAGCAACATGAGAGTTTGGCCGCAGGATAGTTAACGGGACAAAACAAATGAATTTATAACAAGTCTTGTCGAGTTAGATTGATCCTTCTAAACTTTTTTTTTTTTTTTTTTTTTTTTTTTTTTTTTTTTTTTTTTGTAGTTGAATTTACTTAATGCATACAAAATTAACAAAAATATGGATTATGTTTACGGCAACACACTTATAAGGATAGGGATGTCCAAAATTTGCAATCGTTATTTTGGAGGAACACAAAAGGTTCAAAAGGCTATTAAGTATAATAAATCCAAATAAGACACTTTCAACCTTTAATTGTTTGATTCTAACACAAGAATCTTTAACTTTTATATCTGTCTTGAAGTATTTCCTTAGTTTAATTCTTGAGACCAATAGTAGATTTGAAAATTAAGGACCCTGTTAACATCATTTGACATACTATATTCAACTTTAAAAAATGCATTTTTATAAAGCTTGATCAAATAACAACAGATGTTTTTTGAATTTAGCTTAGATAAACTTCATGAAAGAATTGAGACTTATGCGATGAAATAATCTCCCATATGAAAGCAAAAAAAGAAAAAGAAAGAAAAAACACAAGCTATTCTACCGCGCAACAAATGTTCTAAATATATTCAGAACGTAAAAATAAAAAAGCAAGAAATAAACATGAAAAGCTAAGAAAGCGTACTAGCTAATCTCCTTTCTGCACTAATAAGTTTGCGTCCAAACTGAGTGTGCCACAATAGAGAACAACATACCACTAATCTCAACTTATAGTTCCAACACACACCTCCCTAAACACACACCTCCCTAAATAAGATTGCAAATTTTCTTTACAATTGGTTATGTGGGACTAAAACTAGTTCTTTTGGTATTTAAAAAGGCAAACTGAACTATTTATCTATAACTCATTTATTTACAAGGATTTTCTAATGAGTGCTTTGAGGGCACTCTTAAACCGCATTCATTAAACATAAACTTTCCTTTTAGATTAAAAATTGCATTTAAGGCACATTAACGAAACTTATACATTACCATAATTAAATATGATTTTTTATTAAATAAACTCAAAGTTTCTTTTTATAGTGATCATTGTTGAAGATGATGGTGTCGAAATTGAAATAGGACTTCGGTACAGCTAGGGGTGTTCATCGGTTCGGATATCGGGTTATTCGGTTTATTCAGTTCGGTTAATCCGGTTACTTTTTTTTTGGTAAAATCGAAAACTGAACCAAACCGAACCAAAAACGAATTTTAATTCGGTTCAATTTTTGAGTTAACCCGAATAACCAAAATTACACTATTTATATTCTACCCCACCACAAATGAAGAAAGAAAAAACACCGGTTAAACAACGGTTATTCTACCCCACAATTGTCTAAATAAATTTAGAAAGTAAAAATAAAAACAAGAAGTAACATGAAAACATAAGAAATTGTACAAGTTGTAGCCAATCGTGGTCTAACCGAGTTTTATCCAAACTGAGTTAAGCCACAATTGAGAACAACATAGCACTAATCTAAATTTATATTGCTAATAGATACCTCACTATATAAGGTAGCAAATTTTCTTTTCAATGACCTATGTGGGACTTGAACCAATTCTTTTGGCATAAAAAAAGACATAGTGACATACTCTACTAAATTATTTGCCTTGACTTTTGTATTTAAGCTTAATACAACCAAATTAACTTATTTGATACTACAAAAAACGCTAAAAAGATCGGTGAAAAACCTTCAAAAAGATCGGTTATGAACCACTCTATGTAGGGGTGATCTATATGAGCAAAACATATATAGATCGGTTGGGAACCGATCTAACTAATACAATAAATAGATCAGTTGATACCCAATAACCGATCTATTAGTCCATTTTCCCAAAAAAAAAAAAAAAAAAAAAAAAAAAAAAATTATTGAAACCTGTATTTTCTTGAAATCTCTATTCAATCACAAAAAATACAGTAATAGTCCCAATACATATGTGTTCAACAAATCCCAAACCAAATGGCTTCAAAAAAATACAACACTATTTAACTATCCCCGAACAAAGAACATAATTCGAACGATAATTGTTGTATAGCTTGTTACTACGTGTATCCCCTGATCACCTATGAAAAATGATAGATGCACCGGTGCAATGATGTTGCAATCCCATTCAACTTCCGCCTTCCGCCATGAAGGCTTTCGACTATATCAATCAACTGTCATAAAGAGAACAAACAAACGAGTTAATGATGGTTACCTTTAAGGAGTAATGAACAAAATAAAGTAACATGTGTATTAACACAAAGTCGTGTAGACATCAACAATCAACAATACGTCAAGAATCTGGAATCGAACTATGCAACTTGTGGACTGCAATAGAAGATACTTGTATTATTACCTTATCCCCATACGATTTCAGCCCCTATATAAGCACATTCATGAAGCAATACCAAACAGCCCCTATGTGTATAAGAAAGTAGTGTGGTGTTACTCCATACCTTTGTACAAATCATCCTAAAGATAAATAATCATTCCAACAGTATATAAGAAACTATAGATCAGACAACCAACTTTCTCCTTAAACATTTCGAAGAAACTATATTTACCTTCAATTTCAGTAAGTGCACCTTCGCTTGATAATGGCAAAAAGCATTCAGGTCTCTACATAAGCTCTGAAAATGCAAAATAAAATAGTAGTATATCAGTGGCAAGTGTATACAAATATAACGTTTAGCTGTAAGATTTTAAATTACATAAACCGGGTCTCAAAAAAAATGCCAGAAACCTTAAATGTAAGGAATGTACGAGTATAAAACATATCAATGGTCTTCTTGTTCCTCCTTATATATACATTCTGAAACCAGTGTAAACATAATAAGTGAGTTAAGATAAGAGAAAAACACGTAGCAAACTTGAAAGTAAAAAAATAAAAATATCTAAGGAACAAATATTTTATCTTCACTAATAACAATTATCATCCACTAGTGTCTAATATTCCTATATGGTATTCTATTAGTTATCAAACTCTAATGTGCCTGTTGTTTCTATCTTTCTGTCGCATTGACCATCATGAGAGTGTCACATATGAAAACAAGTCAGATAGCCACAATAAGAAGTAAAACTTCTAGTACATATCTGTTATTTAAATTTAACTAGTACATCAATACATTTACTATGATAAAATAAAAAAGAAATTCATAAAAAATCCTTTAAAATACCCATTAAAGCTCAATTCACCATATACTAATACATAAGATCCTGTATACCTAAAAGCTCAATATACCCATGAATCAAAAGAAAACTAGTTTGGTTTAAATAAAAACAACATATGAAACCTAGAGTAAAACAATTACAAGTGATAACTGGAATTTGATAAGGTCAATACTTGCAAATTAGGGATTCGAAATCATGTTGTAATATGTAATTAATACATATAATAACCACAATATTACATTAAAATCGAACACATAAGACTTAAAAAGGCCTTTAATAGGCTGGAACTTAGAGTTTATAATAATATTGATGAAGTTAATATACCTGATTGATTAATGGTGGATTTGGAAGGTGTTTGTAGATCTGGAATTTTGTTTGTAAAGTGAAGAATTGGGTAAAGTGAAGAAGCGGAATTTTGTTTGTAAAGTGAGGAATTTTGTTTGTAAAGTGAAGATATGGAATTTTGTAGATCTGGAATTTTGATTAATGGTGGATTTGGAAGGTGTTCCTAGTTAAATGAAAGAGGGAAAAGATTGGGTAAAGTGAAGAAGCGGGAGAATGAAAAAAATTAGCCCGCTTAGATATTTGACAAAAATTTTGAACAAAATAGTAAGTCAAATAGATCAGTTGTTTTGTATATAAATGATCTTTTTGAATAAAAACATACAGGACAGCGACTTTTTGGTAAATACGGATCCAGTTGCCATTATATTTTACTCAAATAGATCAGTTTTTTGCAAAACCGATCTTTATAAGGTGATCTATATGAGCTTTTATGTAGTAGCGCTGTTATCTTAAATATAACCGGTAATGAGAATGAAAATTATATAATCCGTGCTAGTGTTAGTATTATAACAGTTTCGACATTGTGAATGCAAACAGAAATAATGAAAGGATTGTTAACAATGAATACACCGGTTCTTAGTAAATAAATACAGACATATAAATAACCATGTTCCTTATTACTACTATATTTTAATTTAATTGTATATTAATCTCTGGTGCTCCTTAGAATTTTTTCCGCCACTAGATATTTCAAAGATTAAACTATAACAGACTCGTAATATAATCCTTCTCTACTTAGTCGGCACTTGAATCTATAACTTCAATAACTCATCACTTAAACATTGTCAATTGTCAAACCATAATTACATGAACCGTTACATAAAGGTACATTGGCATCTTTCATGAAGTTTGACCCCGAATTCCTTCTGAATGTCCTTGAAAGATTCAGTAACGAATCCTCTTCATTTGGCCTTCTGTTGCGGGTAGTGTTCCCTCCACCTAGTCATGTATATCACCTGTCCCAGAACACCACATTTATTAATCACAACTGACTCTTAAGTTTTATAACATAGACTTACTTTTGGAGTTAGCAACATATGAGGTTGGTCGTGAGCAGGGTGGTTAACGGGACAAAACAAATGAATTTAAAACAAGTCATGTCGAGTATCAAGTATAAATCCAAATTAGAAACTTTCCACCTTTAGTCGTTAGAAAATTAAGGATCCTGTTAACATCATTTGGAACATATGATATGGCCTATTAAGTTATAGATACGAAAATGAAAATAAATGAAAACCTCAACCGTTTTGTTTTGTTAGACTTGATGAAAGAACTTCTTAAATGGCTGAACAACCTTTCATTGTAAGAAAGAAAAAACCAGATGTTCTAAAAGCTAAAAGTGTCACAAATGTCATAAATTTTGTAGAGAACAAAAAAATATATAAAAATATAAAAAGCGTACACAACCACCTAAAAGAATACTGTAGTACTAATCCAAAGTCACATAGCAAATACAACCTCAATACAACCAAATTTACTTATACGATATGTGGGACTAAAAGCACAAAAAAGACATACTAAGTTATTTGCCTTGACCTTTGTTTAGATGCTGAATACAACCAAATTTACTTATACGATTGTTCAACTATTATGACGGTTAACGCGTATGGATTACTGTTATCTTAAAAATAACTGCTAACGAAAATGATGATTATAAAATATTTGCAGATGTCAATAATACAATTGTATCAAAATCGTGACTGCATACAGAAATAACAAAAGGATTGTTAAAAATGCGTAATTATCAATGAATACATTTGTTGTTAGTAAATACATACATATAAAGTATCATGTTCCTAATTGTGTTTTATTTTATGGTATATTAAGTTCCGTTGCCCCTTGAGTCTTTTCCTGAAACTCATAATAGAATCCTTCTCTACTAAGTCGGGCACTCGAATCTATTACCTTAATAACACAAAGATTTAACAAATTTGAGCCACTATGAAAGAAATGTTGCAGAAACGCACATTGCAATCTTTTGTGAAATCTGACCCCCCGAATTCCTTTTGGATGTCCTTGAAAGATACAGTAGCATATCCTTGTCGCCTGGCCTTCTGTTGGTAGTTGTGTTCCCTCCACCCTGTCATGTATATCACCTGTCCCAAAACACCCAGTCAAGCATCTCGCAAAATGGGAGGTCAGTCCGCTGTGAGAAGGACAGTTAACGGGACAAAATAAATGAACTTCTAAACATGTCATGTCGAGTTATATTGATCCGTCTAACTTTTGTCGTTTCGATATATCTGTAAATAATAAATGTACTAAATATATATGAACTCAGCATATGTATTTGGATTTTTTTAACAGTACTGTACCATGTATGAGGATGGAATCATGGAATGACTAAATCCAGGGGCGGACTGAGAGGTTTTCGAGGGTGCACGTGAACACTTGAATTCTTTCGCAGTGTAGAATTATGTCAAATATACTATTTTTTTTTTCTTAACCCCGCTTCTTATTTTTTAGAGTTGCCAATGGCTTTTAATCTTTTGTATCTTGGTCCGTATTATTAACTTTTAATAAAATTTTCATTTTCATTTAATCTCAAATGTAAAAATAAAAAAAATAAAAAATAAATAAATAAAAAAAGCCAAGAAAGCGTACAAGATGCGAACCGTTGTAATAGTTATGAGTATGGCTACAAACTCAGTCAGCCACAACAGACAACAACATAGCACTAATCTTCAACTCGGTATTCCAACAAACACCTCACTATATAAGGTAGCCAATTTGCTTTCAGTGACCTATGTGGGATAAAAAAAACACTTACTAAATTATTTGCATTGACTTTTGTTTTTAAGCTTATTCAAACCAAACTTACTAATTTGATAGTTCATCTATTACGACAGTAAAAGTGTATAGAACACTGCGATCTTAATAATAACCGGTACGGAATGAAGATTAAAAAATCAGTGCTAGTATTATTTGTATTACAACAGTTTCGACATCGTGAATGCAAACAAAAATAATGAAGAATTGTTAAAAATACAAAATTACCAATAAATAAATTAAAACTGTGATGATCACTTTAGATTACTATCTCCTTTCTTTTTGCAAAATGTGGCTACTGAGTAACACGCAATTCTTCTTTTTTAGATACCTTTCTCTCTGCACAATCTATCTTTCAAGGAAATAGAGAATAGCGGGAATGTTTAAATATCCTTGAAAAGTAAGTTTCATCCGCATAAAAAGTATATGGCAACATACTCAAGTTTTGTAACATCGGACTTGCATTTGGAGTTAGCAACATGGGAGGTGAGCCGTGAACACGATGGTTAAGGGGACGAAAAAAATGAACTTTAAAACATATCAGGTCGATAGATTGATCCGTCTAACTTTTTTGTTTTGATATATTTGTAAATAAATGTGCTAAATATATGTATATGAATTGTCTTAACGTCAAAACATGTATATGGAAAGGAATGACCAAATTCGTAATCATTATTTTGAAGGAACAGAAAAATCTATGAAGTATAAATCCAAATTAGAAACTTTCCACCTTTGATTGTTTGATTCTAACTTCTAAGAATCTTTATCTTTTATCTATGTCTTCACGTATTTCTTTAGTTAAATTCTTATGACCAAGAGTAGATTTGAAGATTAAGGATCCAGTTAACATCACTTGGAACATACGATATGACCTATTGAGGTTTATAGATTTGAAAATGAAAATTAATGATAGTATTCAACTTTAAGAATGAATGACCAAAATGCATTTTTTTAAAGCTTGATGAAATAACTATAGGTGTTGTTGAATTTAGCTTTGATAAACATCCCATGTTAGATGAGTGAAACAAAAGAAAAACAAGTGAGGTTTATAAAAACAAAAAGCTCAAATTTACTAGTTTATATTATAAAGTATGGATATCTTTGATGTGATTAGAGGTTAACATATCGTTAGTTTTAGTTTTAAGTTTAACATACAATACTAATAGTAACTAAAGTTTTACGATAAAAATATTTAGAAACTACACATTTAGCTCAATAACTTGATTAGCTCGTTTGAGTGTTCGACTCGTTTAGCTCGAATAGCTCATTTGGCTCGTTCGGATCGAATAACTAAACGAGCTTTCTAACGAGCCGAGCTAAATATTAGTTTTAAAAGCTCAGCACGAGCTCTACATCTTATTTGAGCTCGACTCGTGCTCGAAAATTATTAAGCGCGACCCGTATTAAACGAGCTTGAGCTCGTATAGCTCGTTAAAAGCTCGACTTGTTAACACCCCTAGTTTTTGGCTAAAAGGGTTTTCTACCCTGGCAAATATTTAACACCCCTAGTTGAATAATGAATAAACAAAACTGCATTTTTTTTTAAAGCTGGGTCGTCAAATTATTTTAGGGGTTGTTTAAGTTTGTTGTGATATCTTCATGAAAGAATTAGCGACCAAATAATCTCCTAAGCTGCCACAAATGTCTAAAATAAACATAAAAAAGTTGAGAAAGCATACAAACTATCACCGATCTGCGAAATATTCAGCGTTGTGTAGACTGATATTTCCACAATCGAGAACAACCTAGCACCAATCTCAACATGTATCGCCAACACACGTACACCTCACTATATAAGGTAGCAAGTTTTCTTTCCAGTGATCTATGCGGGACTAAAACCAGTTCTTTTAGTATCAACAAGCATCAAAAAAGACGTACTAAATTATTTGCCTTGAGCTTTGTTTTAAAGGTTAATACAGCCAAACTTTGTGCTTGTGATGGTGATGGTGTATGAAACACCGTTATCTTAAAAATATACGGTAACGAAAATGAAAATTTTATAAACTTTGTGCTAGTGACTGCAAGCAGAGAAATAATGAAAGGTTTGTTATAAATAATACAAAATTATCATCGAATACTTCAGTCATTAGTGAATACACACATAAAGTATCATCTTTCTAATTATGTTTTATTTTACGTTATCGTATTTTTTGGAAATCCCTTGAATCCTTTCCTGGATCCATGACTCGATATTTCAAAGATTACAATATCTCGGACTCATAATAGATACTTTTTCTACTAAACTTGAATCTAACTTTAACAACCCATATAAATTTAACATAGTCAAACAACAATTAGATGAACTGTTACAAAGAAGTCACACTGTAATTAGGTCTACCTTTCTTTAATCGGTAAAAATTCTTCATCACCAACCATAGACGAAGTTTCAATGTTATCACTAGAAAAATCCTTTTCAGCATCTTTACACAATTTCACCATGCCATATGACCAATCCATCATAGTTAGCTTTTCTACGCCACCTAAAACATCAAAAAACAAATCCACTAATTTGATGGCATCACATATGCTTCATTACATTTTAATGTTTCGAACATAAAAGTAATTAACATCTCACCACGCCCACTTATTGAACGCCTAATTGTTTCCAAGGAACCTCCCAAACATAATGCACTGTTAATGCAGTAGGAAACATCTTCTTGACATCCTACAAACCAAATTTGGTAGTAAACTTAAAAACGGTACAAAGCTACCCAAATTTATTAATCCGTAGATAATAACAGAAGTGCAGGGCATATAAATAAGGAAAATGTCATAACCTCCAACCGATCAACAAGGTTTTCAGCCACAGTATTAATCAAAGAATCTTTCCGATTGATCAACCATGCCGCTGGATCATGCTGCCATAAAATGAGAATAACTTGAAAATGCAAACAAAAATCATGTGAACAATGCACATTCTTGGAAAGATAGATATCAAAATTATCCTAATACAATGCATTGTCTATTGAGCAAAAAACTTATATTCTGTTCGTGGTTATAACTCGTACTTAGACACTATACATTTTGGGATCCCATAAACTTCAATCAAGAAATAGATGTACCTGAGCACTACGTTGGACTCCACTTCAAGTAGAAGCAGCACAATGGGTGACTTCACAAAAGGTTGGTTTTTTGGAGCCGATACCGCCCCTCCCCAAAGCCCCCACCAGTAAGTTATACATTTGGGGTTAGAAAAATGGTAATGGGTTCGAGTCTTTTACGAGTATCAAGATTCAAGTTTTCATATCTTTTTTTTTTTTTTTTTTTTTTTTTTTTTTTTTTGAACTTACAAGTTTTCATATCTCAACTACCCACCAACAAATATGTTTTCTTTTTAACGCTCATTCAATCCGGTTCGACAACATCCCGATCATCACTCCGGTTCTCGGTTCAAGCGGGCCGGTAGAACCGGTTTTTAAAACATTGCTTAATGTAGTGCCCCTAGCACTTAGAAAAGTGTCAATTGTGGGACCCACTTTTCTAATAATACAAAACACATTTAAAAAAAATGTCAAATATGGTTCCCACATTTTTCTAATAAGAAAATCATGTCATGTCGGTCTAGCAAAAAAATAAAGCTGGTTGCACAAATCATCATTTCGGTCTAGCAAAAAACATCCCACCAACTTTTGGACACGTGTTGAGATTTTCATGGAGTCGTATGGTCTAGCGGTCGCACAAGACTAAATTTGAAAATTATTTTTTGCTTAACTAGAAAGTGAACACGCAATTGAAAAACAGACAACATTTAGGAATCGCTCATACCAAAATAAATTTAGTACGAAAAAAAGCTAAGAAAGCGTACAAACTATTCCCGCAGTTACTCTACCATAGTTTTAACCAAACTAAGTAAAGCCACAATCGAGAACAACATGGCACTATTCACAACTTACATATCCAGTTCACACTGGCTATATAACGTAGCAAAATTTATGTTCAATGACCTATGTGGGACTAAAACCAATTCTTTTTGTAAAAAATAAAATAATAATTAAAAAAAAGTACTAAGTTTTAGTCTGTAACCTTTGTTTTAATGTTGAATACAACCATATTTACTTATTTGATAATTCAATTATTATGTCAAAGGTGGGTACAATTTCAACTCATTTATGTAGGGATTGGGTTGATTCACGTTACTCGTTCTGTCTAATCGGTCAAATGGGAAAAATAAATAAAAACAAATGTGGCTATAAAGGGAACGGGTCAAATGGGTTGAAAGTCATTGAAGTGTTTAATATGGCGGTTTATATTTAAATATTGAGGTCACCCGGAGGCCCCAGAAGTCGCCTAAGTTAAAAGCTCATTTTAAAAAGAAAAAAAGTTACGCCACGTTCATTTTAGTAAACTAGTAGAGTAATATATATGGGTCATATAAAAAATTTCCTCTTTCTTTAAACTCTCTTTCTAAAATTTGTGTTTTATTTTACATATCTTATGATCTATCCAACTAAATGGATTTTTTTTTTTTTTTTTTTTTTTTTTTAAGTGATGTTGAGTAAATAGATAATATGTAAGACTTATTTATTATTACAGAAAACTCGTGAGATAACTTTATTGACTAGTGAATATAAAAATTTATGATAATATCCAACTTTAATACAGTAATGTTCAAAACTGTATTTTTATAAAGCTTGGTCAGATAATTTTAGGCGTTGTTTAATTCTATTTAGATAAAGTTCATGAAAGAATTAGGACTTAAGCGACCAAATAATCATCCATGTAAAATAAAATAAAAAAAGAAAAATAAAAAGCTATATTAAACCGCCACAAATGTCCAAAATAAGAATTTCAAATCCAAATTCAAAAATTCCCATCAATTGGACAACTTGGTCATTTTTGGAATTATCCTTTAAAAGAATTACTTAAACGATCAAATAATCTCCTATGTAAAAGCTACGAAAAGATACACCAGTTATTTTAATCTAAACAACCACAAATATGAAAATAAATTTAGCACGTAACACAAATAATAAAAATAAATAAATACATAAAAAGTAAATGATCAAAACTGTATTTTTATAAAGGTTGGTCAGATAATTTTAGGCGTTGTTTAATTCTGTTTAGATAAAGTTCATGAAAGAATTAGGACTTAAGTGACCAAATAATCATTAATGTAAAATCAAAATAAAATGAAATAAAAAGCTATATTAAACCGCCACAAATGTCCAAAATAAGAATTTTCAAATCCAAAATCAAAAATTCCCGTCAATTGAGCAACTTTGTCATTTTTGGAATTATTCTTTAAAAGAATTACTTAAACGATCAAATAATCTCCCATGTAAAGGTAAGAAAAGAAACACCAGTTATTTTAATCTAAACAACCACAAATATGAAAATAAATTTAGTACGTAAAACAAATAATAAAAATAAAAAAATACATAAAAATTAAATGAAAAAACTAAGAACTCGTACAGACTATTCTCGAGAATACATTAGATCCGGTTTGCACCAAACCGGATAAACCCACACACCGAGAATAGGATAGGACTAATCTTAATTTACCTATCTAGTGCACACCTCACTATATAAAGTAGCAAATTTTCTATTCAATGACCTATGTGGGACTAGAACCAATTCTTTTGGTATCCAAAAAGACGACTAAAGTACTTGCCTAGACTAGATTATGTCCCTTGACTTTTGTTTTGGATAAAAGGGTTAATTCTCCATATAGACCAGTAGCCCCAAGTAGTTAACCTTTTCTAGACACGAATCTAAAAACTTCTCAATCTAGACATGAGCTACTTCGGACTTGGGCTAACATAGTTAAAACCTTGACAAGTGTCTACTTACCATAGTTAAAATCTTGACAAGTGTCCACTTACTTTTGCAAGTGGACACTTGTCAAGATTTTAACTATCATAGCTCAGACCCAAAAGTAGCCCATGTCTATATTGAGAAGGTTTTAGATTCATGTCTAGAAAAGGTGAACTACTTGGGCTACTGGTCTATATGGAGAATTAACCCCGGATAAAATGCTCGCCCCTATTATATCTAACCAGAGGCGGTGAACACCTTTTGCGAGTGGGGCGGGTACACACAGTGCCACCAATTATATGAGGCCTTTTTTTTATTATTAATATTATCAAGTTACATATGCATCAAGTCTTTGGTTATGTTTATTATACAACGATGTTATGTCATCATAGCCAAAATAGAAAACATCAAGTGCCGATTGCATGTTTGAGAATGACAAAGTCGATTATTCTTTGTTTGTTAAATTAGAATTCGTCAAACATGAGGGCCTCCTTATCATTATCGCACAGGGCCTCCAAAATCGATTGGACGGCCTGTATCTAACCTGGTATACATCAACATCGACACCTGGAAGAGTGAAGTCTGCCCTGGTCAATAGGTTGCCTGCATCTCGTGCCTATGTAAACCAACAAAACTGTAAGACTCACTAGAATGGCAAATTTAATTTGTATTTAGTATTTAAGCAGATATATAAAGTTTTCAAATGTGAATAAATGGATGTGAATGAAACGTGTATAGGGAAACAAACAAAACCTCTGTTACGAAATGTGTTAGATATATACGGAATCAAAAAATGAATATGAATTTTCTTAACGGCAAAACATGTATATGGAATGGAATGACCAAAATTTCCAACCGTTATTTTGAAAGAACGGAAAAAGCTATCAAGTATAAATCAAAATTAGACACTTTCCACCTTTGATTGTTTGATTTTAACTTCTAAGAATCTTTATTGTTTCTCTCTGTATTGAAGTATTTCTTTAGTTTAATTCTTTTGACCAATAGTAGATTTGAAAATTAAGGATCCAGTTTAACATCATTTGGAACATCCGATATAACCTATTGAGTTATAGATACGAAAATGAAACTAAAGATACTATTCAAATTTAATAATGAATAACCAAAATGCATTTTTCTAAATCATGATCAAATAACTATAGGTGTTGTTGAATTTTGCTTTGATAAACTTCATGAATTAATTGAGACTTAGGCGACTAAATAATCTCCCATGTGAAAGCAAAAAAAAAAAAAAAAAAAAAAAAAAGAAAAGAAAAAATACCAGCTATGATTGGCACCAGTAATACCGAGTTAAGCCACAATCGAGAACAACATACCACTAATCTCAACTTGTATTCCCAATACACACCTCACTATATAACTTAGCATATTTTCTCTTCAATGACCTATGTGGGACTAAAACCAGTTCTTTTAATATCCACAAGCATCAAAAAAGACAGTAAATTATTTGCCTTGACTTTTTTTTAAAGCTTAATACAACCAAACATATTAGGGTGCGTTTGGTATGCTGCGAGGAATGATAATGGGTATGAGTTTGATAGTAGTGGTGGGTCCTCAACTATGAAAGTTCCATTCCCCTCTAGTTTGAGGTATATGGAGTATGGATAATATTGAACTTTCATAGTCATAGTTGTGGGCCCTCTCAACTAAAACAAACATCATTAATCACTATGATAGTCATAGTTCCATTCCCTTAGTACCATACCAAACGCACCCTTAATTTGATAGTTCAACTATCACGACGGCGAAGGTGCATGGTATTGGTGTTTGAATAGAAAATGAAAATTAATGATACTATTCAAAATGAATGACCAAAAATTGCATTTTTATATAGCTTGGTCAAACAACTTTAGGCGTTGTTTAATTTTGTTTTTGATGACGTATAGTCTATATATGGGCCATGAGCCCAAATGATAAACATTACTCGGCCCAAACCCACCACGAGTGGGCTATCATAATGAATAAAGGGCCATAATAATAATAATAACGGTTTGGGCTCACGAAGCCCAAAGCCCAACTAAACTAACCGGGTATGCGATAAGGATCATCTATTCATGGAATAGATATCCTTACCCCGATAAGCACCACGAGTGCGAAGAGTAAAGAGCAAGAAACCTACGCGGTTTCAGCCCCTATATAAGGAATGACATCTCTCATTCAAAGGTACGACATACAAACCCTAACTCTTCACAAGAACCCTAAATCGATTACTTACTCTCACGCCGGAGTCTAATCGGGGGAGACAATCCCTCGATAAGCCTAACGGTGTTGTTTTGTTTTCTTAGTACACAGGTAACAAATGCTAAGAAGGGAATTGGTACGAGAGCATAAGCCCATAATCAGGTACGCCCAACTTTTGTATCAACAAGTGGCGCCATCCGTGGGACCCTACTATGAACTAGAATGACGAAACATAAGAATTCAAGCCAGCGGACTCCGCAGTCAGAAAAACGTGACCATCAGAGGAAGAATCAACAAGATCCGACCTCCTGACAAGTTGCTGGGAAAACCAGCACGCCTGGTCACCACGAGGCAGGAACAACCCCCCCCCCTCGCCTAGCAGTAGAACTACCTATAAGAACTACTCAAGTCACACCAGTGGTCCCAAGCGTTGAGGAACTCCAGCGCACTCTCTTCACCACTCCTCATCAGGCTACACCCGCAGTGAACAACACTGCGTCGCCAGGCGCGCCTGAACGAAACAGGGCGCCAAACACTGAGGCAGAAATTCTTGCAACAACTGAGGACGCACCTAATCTAACTTTGGGAAACATTGTATCCCAAAATTATGAAACCCTAACCGCCCTCATGCAAGAAAAAGCAACAAGAAGAGCAAGCGCGGGTTTACAAGCCCGACTCAATTTTGGTCCTCACCGCGAACCATCACCATCGCGTCACCCACGAGGAAGACGCACAGAACGTACCACTATCCATGATAGATTGGGTACGATATCTGATTCACAATACTCAGGAGACAGCGAGAGGCGCACCAATGTCCACTCCAGACTTGGCAGTCGGGGAATACAAGATCGGTTAGGGCCTCAACATTCGCCAAGCCAAGCAGAGATCCCCAAGCAAAGATCCCTCAAGCTCTTCTTCTGAAAGAAGCCGGCGCAAGCGCCGAAAAAGAGACTATTCTTCCAGCGACTCCTCGAACAACGAGGATAAAGAAACAGGACACTGGAAGTCAAGAGGAAGGCGTCGCGAGGAAGAGGATGAAGATATGTCTCTCCCATGGCGACGCCAGAAAATCGATGCGTTTACACGGCGCATCAGCGATTACTCAGACCACAAACGCAGACGCATGCCCACTAACGTGAAAACATATGATGGAACAAGTGATCCTGACGATCACCTAAAAATTTTCGAATCAGCCGCAACTATCGAAAATTGGCCACAGCCCGTATGGTGCCACATGTTTAATTCCACGTTAGTAGGAAACGCGCGCACATGGTTTAGCAAACTCCCACGTAGGAGCATCGGTGGATTTGAGGAACTACGGAAAGCATTCCGCCTCAACTTCACCCAGCGAAAGAAGTGCGCTAAAAACCCTGTGGAACTGGCAAGAGTGAAACAGCGTCAAGGGGAATCAACCAGCGCTTTTATGGAACGATTTAAGGATGAGTGTATACAAGTCAAAACATGTCCTGAAATCCTAAAAATTTCAGGGTTCATGAATGGGATCAATAACCCAGAACTCATCCGCAAGCTGAATGACAAAGTTCCACAGACCTTTGACGAACTAACAAATCGCACCAGATCCTTTATACAAGGAGAAGCAGCTGCTGCGGATAGCAAAAAAGGTTATTCAAACTATAGACAACAAGAACAGCCGCGGAGACAATCCAACGATCAGAATAACAACCGCAGCAGGAATTATCGCAGTGGAAGAGACAATGACAAATATACTCCTCTCACTAAGACTCCGAGAGAAATATTTGTAACAAAAGGTGCGAACTTCCCAAAACCACCACCAATGCGCACTGCAGAAGAAAAGCGCCTAGGAAGTGGATACTGCGAGTACCACGGCCAAAAGGGCCATACAACTAACGAGTGCGTCCAACTAAAACAGCTAATTGAAAAGCTAGTTAGAGAAGGGAGGATGGACCACCTCGTAAAAAACATCAAGGAGGGAAAAGATAAACAGAAGAACGGGGGTAAGAAAGAACCCCCAAAGGAAAAAGCTGATACTATATACATGATACAATCATGGCAACGCAGGATAAAGCAAAAAGTCAGCCAAAAATTCTCTCCAGAAAAAGAGATATCCTTCCCTACTATAGCTGCGGACAACGCAGTCGTGGAGCCCTTAACCATTGAAATACATACAGGGGGACACGACATCCACCGCATGTACATTGATGGAGGAGCATCCGCAGACATCCTGTACGATCACTGTTTCAAAAGACTGCGACCGGAAATCCAAAGTCAGTTGATACCAGCTACAACGTCATTAACAGGATTCACAGGAGAAAAGATTTGGCCTATGGGGCAGTTACGCTTGTTGGTGGTCGTAGGAGATGAACAACACTCAACCGCAACATGGATAAACTTTATGGTAATAAAGTCTCCTTCACCATACAATGGTATCATTGGAAGACCGGGAATATCATCCATGCGCGCGGTACCATCCACAGCGCACGGAATGCTTAAATTCCCAGTGGAAGGAGGAGTTGTCACTCTCTATAACACAACAATACCACCAAGAGAATGCATCGCAGTAACAACTGAAGCAGAGACTATTCCAGAACAGCGCACGGAAAAAAACGCCAAATTTGAAAGTCGCTATTCACCCAGATTACCCAGAACAACAAGTTTCGATTGGAGAATCTTTATCTGACAAAGGTAAAGCAGCTGTATGCGCACTCTTGCAAAATAACCTAGACATCTTTGCATGGGAACCAAAGCATATGACGGGAGTACCGCGCTCTATCACAGAACATAAGCTACAAATCCGACAAGGATACCCTCCAATACGACAAAAGAAGCGCGGCCAGGCCCCAGATCGTGCAAAGGCTATTCTAGAAGAAGTACATAAGCTCGTAGACGCAGGCATCATGCGCGAAGTATACTATCACGACTGGCTTTCTAACCCAGTTATGGTAAAGAAAAGCGATGGCAGTTGGAGGATGTGCGTGGACTTCACGGACCTCAACAAAGCATGTCCACAGGACTGTTATCCACTGCCAGAGATAGACTGGAAGGTCGAATCCTTATGCGGATACCCCTTCAAATGCTTCCTAGATGCATATAAAGGGTATCATCAGATCCAGATGGCAGTGGAAGATGAAGAAAAAACGGCTTTCCACACCAGTCAAGGAGTATACTGCTACACAAAAATGCCTTTTGGCCTGAAGAACGCAGGCGCGACATACCAACGACTGGTGGACACAGCCTTCGAAAAACAAGTAGGCCGAAACTTGGAAGTCTATGTCGACGACCTTGTCATAAAAAGCCATACAGAGGATGAATTGGTGCGCGACATCGAGGAAACATTCCGAACGTTGGGACGGATCAACATGAAGTTAAATCCAAAAAAGTGCACCTTTGGCGCGACCGAAGGGATGTTCCTTGGATACCTGATAGAACCTGATGGAATCAAGCCTTGCCCAGAAAAGACAAAGGCCGTTATTGATCTCCCCTCCCCGCGCACACTCAAAGAAGTCCAGTCACTAAATGGAAAATTAGCAGGGCTGAACCGCTTCTTATCTAAGTCAGCAAACAAATCTCTTCCTCTCTTTAAAACACTCACGAAGTGTACAAAAAAGGGAGACTTTCGCTGGACTACCGAAGCGGAAGAAGCTTTCCAACAACTCAAACACCATCTGGCATCTCTTCCCAAACTTGTCGCACCGCGACTAGGGGAAGAACTAATCATGTACTTGTCGGCAACCCATGGAGCAGTCAGCGCCGTTCTATTGACAGACCGGAACTCCGTCCAGACACCCATATATTTCGTAAGTAAAGCCCTAAAGAAAACAGAGACTAACTATAGCGCTATGGAGAAGCTGGTCTTGGCTCTAGTGTTCGCAGCCAAAAGGTTGCGCAGATACTTTCAAGCGCATCCAATAGTTGTAATCACTAATCAGCCAATCAAACAAGTTATCTCTAAGCCTGACGCATCAGGACGCTTACAAAAATGGAGTGTACTGTTAAGTGAGTATAACATCTCATACAGACCGCGCACTGCAATCAAAGGACAAGTCCTAGCCGATTTTATCGTGGAGAAGCCAGACAGCGACAGCCCGACATCTGCAGCTAAAACAGATTTACAGGAACCCTGGATTCTGTTCACAGATGGATCTTCGTGTGTAGAAGGATCAGGCGCAGGCATTATTCTTACAAATCCAGAAGGTATGGAATTCACCTATGCGCTACGCTTTGAATTCACAGCCACAAACAATGAGGCAGAATACGAAGCTCTACTAGCTGGACTACGTATTGCAATTCAAATGGGGGTTCGCAACCTAGAAGCAAACGTAGATTCGCGACTGGTCGCTAACCACGTGCTGGGTGAATACGAGGCCAAGGATGAACACATGACCCAATACCTGGAAAAGACAAAATCTTTGATCAAAAACTTTGATAGGTTCACAATAAAACAGGTGCCTATAGGAGATAACAAGAAGGCGGACGCACTCAGCAAGATCGCATCCACAAGCTTCGCACACCTCTCAAAATAGGTATTGGTGGAAACCCTAAAAAACAAGTCAATCTTGGAGAAGGAGATATCAACGGTGATAGTAGAACAAGATCCTACATGGATGACACCTATCATCGAATTTATTAGCAAGGGAGTCCTACCCCAAGATCATAAAGACGCTCGAAGAATAAGCCGCGCAGCGCAACGATTTGAACTACGCGACAACGTACTCTATCGACGGTCTTTTTTACAGCCATGGCTCAGATGTGTTTGACCCCTTCAAGCAGAATACGTTCTCCGCGAAATTCACGCTAGATCATGCAGTATGCACTCAGGGCCACGATCCGTGGTGGCAAGCGCTCTAAGGTCAGGATATTATTGGCCAACAATGCATCGTGATGCACGCATTCTGATAAGAAAATGCAGTAATTGCCAAGTACATAGACCAATTCCGCGCCGACCACAACAAGAGCTGACACCAATTACCTCACCATGGCCATTTTACAAATGGGGTATTGACATCGCAGGACCTTTCCCTGTCGCAGCTGGAGGAGTAAAATTCCTCATCGTAGCCATAGACTACTTCACAAAGTGGATCGAAGCAAAAGCGGTGGTGAATATTACGGGAAACCAAGTCAAGCGCTTTGTTTGGGACAACATTGTCTGTCGCTTCGGCTTACCGGGCGAGATCATATCAGACAACGGAAAACAATTCTGTGATAACCCATTCAAAGATTGGTGCACACAATTGAACATCACACAACACTTTGCTTCAGTCAAACACCCACAAACCAATGGCCTAGTTGAGCGCGCAAATCGCAGTCTAGGCGAGGGAATAAAAGCGCGCCTTGACAGACACAAGGGAAAGTGGGTAGATGAGCTCTCGCACGTCTTGTGGGCGCATCGCACGACAATCAAAACCAGTACTGGCGACACGCCATTTTCCCTAGTCTATGGAACAGAAGCCGTCATACCAGCCGAGATAGGAATGCCAACTATACGCACAGCAGAGGTCAATGTCACGACAAATGACGAGGAACGGCGCATAGACTTAGACATACTGAAAGAAAAACGCGAACGCGCAGCTATACGCGAAGCAAAGGCTAAGGCAAAAATGAAGAGGTATTATGATGCAAAAGTCAAACATACTTCATTCAGACCAGGGGACTTTGTTTACCGCGCCAACGATGCGAGCCACGCAGAAGACACAGGCAAGCTCGGACCCAAATGGGAAGGACCTTACGAGGTCACAGACGCGCTCGGCAACGGCGCATACAGGCTGCGCGATATGGAAGGTCACGACCTGGCGCGCACTTGGAACATCTGCAATCTCAAAAAATGTTACTTTTAGGCTACGGCCCTTACACAAACACACTTGCACCCTACGAGGTGCCCAATAAGTGTTTGTCTTTCTTTTCTTTTCTAGGAATTGTATTTTCTATTTTTTCAAATAACTTGCAAGTATTTATAAAATGTTATGGTTTCTAGCTAACTCCATAGCACATTTTACTTTATTGCATATATGTCAATATTGCTTATCTTATATTTCTGCCTACATGGCGTGCATGCACCACTTAAAGACCCACGAAGGCATAAAGGATAAGTTAACCTACTAATTTACTCGTTGAATAAGAGGGTTGCAAACCCATCAACATTGGATCACGCATCCTTGCTAAGCGCCTTACTCTCGAGACGTCGAGGTAAGTCTCGCGTGCGCACCCCACGACGGATGCGCATATACCAAGTACACCGTACGAGCTTAGCAATATAACGAGCCAAGACACTTGGTCAAATAATCAAACTTAGCAAACAATGCAAGTATATTTAAGTCACGAACTTAAAACAAAAATGTATCTTATTCCACATTTATTAATAATAATTACAAGGAAAGATACATAAATATACAAAATGCCTATATACTATGGCGATGCTCAGGACTCTCCTCTGGAGCGGCGGAACTCCCCGCTTCCTTAAGCTTACTCAAGGTTATGGCATCCTGCATAGATACGGTCGGAACGCTTACAGCCACGCCATCTGATCTAGGAAGGTGTGCAGCGCCAATGCCACACATCACGGCCTTGCCCTTGATACCCTTCTTCACAGCAACCCTCTGCTCATGACGCTCTAGCACATCTTTCAAAGGAATTTCCTTCTCAAGAGCAAAAGTCTTAAGGATATCGCGAGGCCGCGCGAACACAGGGACTTGAAGTTGCGAGACATCAGGTTTTAGATAGTAATCTAATTCCTCTTCCGCGCTCTCCACAAGATGGCGCTGCAAAGTCAGACCTGCCATCAGCACATCTATGGGGTCATCTTGATCGCGCTCCAACTTCCCTATGTGCGGCAACACAAGAACCTTCAGCCCCGTCATTGCCTGCAGCAGCTCATCATAAGCCGTAGGGCTATAACCAAGGATTTCCACCAAGTTCTTCTCCAGCAGCTTGGCCTCATGAAGGTCCTCCATGGCCTGCGATCGACCACGCGCAATCGCGCAGTGCACAACCTTTCCAAAAGCTTCCACTACCTCAGCGGACTCTAGTGTGCTCAGGGCTGCCAGGCGCAGCCCATGGCTAATCAACCATCTGCATTCACAAAGAAAATTTGTGTAAGTAAACAACATGGTGGTAAGGTAATTATGACAAAGTGAACGAAAATACCTGCGCTCGGCTATAGTGGACATCAGATGGGGGTACAACTCCTCGTCATACTCTATGCTGAGGGCGCGCAGTTTTTCCTCTTGCATCGCAATCGCCTTCTCGATGCGCCCCTGAAACTCCTGGACGCTGGCATGATGCTCCGCCCTCTTCTCTTCAAGATAAGACACCGACCAGGAAGTTTTAGCCTTTATTTGCTCAAGCTTCGCCCTCGCATACTTAAGATCAGCCAACATGCTCACCTTATCATCAGCAATCTTTTCAGCATACGCCCTCGAGGCCTCCAGCTCCACTTGCGCATTCGCCAACTGCGCACGGAGGGTCGCCAACTCCTCCTCCTTTTGGGCAAGAGCACGGCTCTCCCCAGCATACCTCCCTTTCAGCTGAGCAACAAGCTCAGCTTGGCGCGCAGTGGTCGCAGCCAGCTCATCCATTAGCTGCTGCGCCTCGCCACTATCAGCAACCTTGGTCTTCCCCTCCCTGTTTTCATTCTGCGGAGAGGAAACCTCATCCACGCAGACCCCATCCTTCGCAGCGTCATCCCTACGCGACAGAAGCAGTCAACAAATATTACAACAAGTAATATGATAAAAAAAAAAAATAGAGAAGAGAGAAATGCACACTTACAAAAACGGAGAAACATCATCAACCTTCAACCGTGCGCCGGAGGTAGAGGTCTCTTCCGCGTTCGACTCTGCATCTCTGATGATGTGTCGACGCCTCTTCCTGGTGCCACTGGCCCCAGCCTCTCCTTTGCGCTTCGAATTTTGCGCAACCTCCTCCCTCAGCGCCTCTTCAGGTTTCAGGATCTGGATGCTGTCAGACGACCCTGATCGCGCCTCCTCATGCGCCACTTCCACATTTGGCACCACCTCCACAGTGGGCGCCACCTCCGGTTCAGGCGGCACACTCTGGACAGGCGTCACCTGAAGTGGTGGCGTGTCCTCAGGGACCGCATCAGGAAGGGCGGTCAAATGCCCTTCCGTCGCCTCCAGCAGGGGCTGCTCTCCTTCCCTCAGAGGACGCACCCCTATGGTCACCTGCTTTGGCTTGTCCAGCTTGACCACCGCGAACAGATCCATCTCTGCGCGCATCAATAAAGAAAGGGAAAACAAACGGGATTAGTTATTAAAGGCGCGAAAACAAGAATAAAAGACTTACAAAGCATGAAGAATAAGGGATGAACACCCACCCCGGCCATCCTCACTTAAGAAAGTAGGAACCTCATCTGCAGCGCCAAAATAAGCGCGGCTCAACCCCACATGTACCAAAAACTCCTCCGGATAGGGGTTAATGGCCAGTCGATTGGCATCTAAAGTTTGCGCATCAGCAAGCCTGTAGGAACCGGGTGCGGGGCGCCCATCCCTTGGTAAGGATTCCTGAGTATAAAACTCATAGGGGGATGGAAAGACAACGTCATCCACCCAAAAGAAGTACTCCCTCCAATTCTTAAAGGCGTCAACTTTCTTCGTATAACATTGAAGCGCCCCCTGGCGCTTCGCAAAAGAAACCCAACCATTTGACCACGTTGTGTGGTAAAAGGAGCGGAACAAGGCCACGGTCGGTTCTATCGCAAGTAAACGGCAGTTTACTTCAAAATTCGACACCTTCGCCGCACCTATACAGTGCAGCTGAGAGATGTGAAGACGATAGTGATTGAGCAAATCGCTCAGAAAAATAGATATGGGTACGCGGTAATTCGCGTACTCAAAAAATTTCGTGTATAGCCCTATCTTCCCTTCGGGGAAGTCAGCTATACACGCGTCGACATCTGGAGCCTCTGAATGTACATCCAAAGGCACGAAATAGTCGGAAGTGAACTGAGTAACGTCCTCAATGGACATCGCGGAGCGAAAATCCTCCAATTGAGCAACCATTTTCATTTGCAAAACTAAGTGGGACACACACAAATTACCTACGAAAGTGAAGTAAGTTTATTTGCAAAAAACGCTCTCGAAGAAGGTGAATAGTGAGTAAGTGTGTGTTTTACTCTGTGTGTGTAAAAATGGGGGGCGGTGACTCTTATATAGGGTGGTAAAAACCCTAATTTCTCTCCACGTGGATCCCACTAACGAAAACGTGTGGCTGGAACTGAACCGGTACACGCACTTTTTCCCGATTTACGAGGGCCACGTGGATACTACCCCCAATTTTCGAGGTATACGTTTGAAATACCTATGACTAGGTGCATTGCACTTTAAATGGGCGGCAATATTCCAATGTTTTCCCGCTACGCTTACCGCTGTTAATATTAGTCTAGTATCCGCGGCTACGAGCCGCGCACACTAGACTGGGGGGACATGATGACGTATAGTCTATATATGGGTCATGAGCCCAAATGATAAACATTACTCGCCCCAAACCCACCACGAGTGGGCTATCATAATGAATAAAGGGCCATAATAATAATAACGACTTAGGCTCACGAAGCCCAAAGCCCAACTAAACTAACCGGGTATGCGATAAGGATCATCTATTCATGGAATAGATATCCTTACCCCGATAAGCACCACGAGTGCGAAGAGTAAGGAGCAAGAAACCTACGCGGTTTCAGCCCCTATATAAGGAATGACATCTCTCATTCAAAGGTACGACATACAAACCCTAACTCTTCACAAGAACCCTAAATCGATTACTTACTCTCACGCCGGAGTCTAATCGGGGGAGACAATCCCTCGATAAGCCTAACGGTGTTATTTTGTTTTCTTAGTACACAGGTAACAAGTGCTAATAAGGGAATTGGTACGAGAGCATAAGCCAATAATCA
>JARVZY010010327.1:0-22615 GCA_030686995.1 Artemisia argyi | reverse complement strand
AGTGCTTAAAGTGTTGTTTAAAGGATCATTCGTGGCTTTGGCATATGAGGTACGGGCACTAAACTTTGGTGACTTAAAGTTATTATCCTTAAAGGGAATGGTGAAAGGGTTAGATCAAATTGATCATCCCAATTAAGTGTGTGAAGGATGCCTTCTTGGGAAGCATGCTAGGAGTTCATTCCCGAAAGAAGCGACATCAAGAGCTAAGGAGCCTCTCCAACTAATTCACACGGATTTGTGCGGTCCCATTTCTCCACCCTCTCATGGTAAGAATCTTTACTTCATACTTTTTATTGATGACTTTTCAAGAAAAACTTGAGTATATTTTCTAAAAGAAAATTCCCAAGCTTTTGAAGCTTTTAAGACATTTAAAGCTATGGTAGAAAAGGAGAAAGGTTTAAAAATTAAATCCATGAGATCCGATAGAGGTGGAGAATTTTTATCAAAAGAATTTAACAAATTTTGTGAGGATAATGGGATCCGGAGATTTCTAACGGCTCCTTACTCCCCACAACAAATGAAGTGGTGGAGAGAAAGAATAGAACCGTTCTCAATATGGTCCGAAGCATGTTGAAAAGTAAGAAGATGCCAAAGGAGTTTTGGGCCGAAGCGGTTGATTGTGCAGTATATCTATTGAACCGGTGTCCTTCAAAGAGTTTAGATAACAAGACTCCACAAGAAGCATGGAATGGGATGAAGCCTACCGTCTCTCACCTAAGGGTATTCGGAAGCATAGCGTATGTTCACGTTCCAAGCCAAAGGCGATCCAAGCTTGATGATAGAAGTGAGAAGCATGTATTCGTTGGCTACGACAAGCAGTCGAAAGGTTATAAGCTGTATAATCTAATCACAAGGAAGGTGGTAGTGAGTAGAGACGTGGATTTCGATGAAGAAGAAACATGGGATTGGAGCGTCAAAGAAGATGAAAGGTATGACTTTCTTCCTATCACTGACGAAGAAGAGACATTTGAATCAAGTGAAGAAGTCCAACAACCTCAAAGTCCAACTCCAACCCAAGACTCACCTTCAAGTTCAACTGAAGGAGAACCAAAGACAAGAAGTTTGCAGGAGCTCTACGAGGTAACTGACGAGATACCCCTTCTTTGTTTATACGTTGATTGTGAACCTTTAGTATTTGAGGAGGCTATGAAAAGTAAGAAATGGAGACAAGCCATGGACGATGAGATAAAATCAATAGAAAAGAATGATACATGGGAGTTGACGACCCTTTCGAAAGGCCAAAAGCCTATTGGAGTTAAGCGGGTATACAAGGCCAAGAAAAACGCCAAAGGCGAAGTGAAGAAGTACAAGGAAAGGCTTGTGGCTAAAAGGTACAAGAAGAAGCATGGTATTGACTATGAAGAGGAAGGATGTATGTGTGATACATGCGAGATCCGAAAACCAAGTTGCAGATATCCACACCAAGCCGCTCAACGAGCGAGATTTCTCAAGACTAAGGATGATGCTTGGAGTAGGGAAATCAAGTTTAAGGGGGGTGTTGGATTGTAAACTTGATTTAGTCCAATAAAGATTGGACAATCCATAAAAGCCGAAGCCCGTGATCAAGAAGCTTCTAGAATGACGAAGAATGGTATGGAAGCTTCTAGAAAGTCGTAGAATGGTATGGAAGCTTCTAGAAACTCGTAAAGCTTCTAGAATGACGAAGAATGGGATGGAAGCTTCAATAAAGTCGTAGAAAGGTACGGAAGCTTCTAGAATGTTGTACTAGATGATATCTACTAAAAGTATGTAGCAAATGTGATAGAAATATCTAGTGGTAGTTATCTAAAATTAGATAAGGATGATGATGTAATAAGAATTATCTAGATTATGTTAGAATATCCATGGAAGTATCTCGGTTCTAGAATCTTCCATGGAGTAGTATAAATAGATGTTAGTGTAATGCATTTGTAATGTACCACATGAAGAAAAGCTTAAGGAATAAAAGTTCCATTGTAAAAGCTCTCTTAGTATTCCTCTCTTCGTAAGCCTAAAAGGCCCTCATGTTTTCCAACAGGGGTGAGGTAAGATATAAGATAATAGTGCTTAAAATTTATGCTGACGTCCTTTATTACACTATAAAAGTAGCTCAGAACAACCATGATGATGTGGTACGTTACTCATAATAAGGGTCTCCTTCAAAGAAAACTTCACATGGATCTACGTCACTGAAGGTGACATGGATATCATAGTTTCCCATTGCATGCTGCTCTTCTTGAATTCTATTTACAGACTCCCGTAGATTGCTTGAATAATCAATCTCAATATGCTCGAGCGTGGAGATATTCCCTAGTACTAGTGGAATTTCTTTCAGATCTTTGCAAGTTTTTACCACTAGTTTCCTGAGGTTGGGGAAGTTGATGCTAGAGGCTTCCCAGGATTTGATTTTCAGCTTCTGTAGTTTTAATAACTTCAGGTGGCAAAACTTGTCATTACCAGCATCCCACATGTCTCCCTTGAACGAGGAGTCCAGTAATTTGAGAGCCTCAAGCCCTCAAGTTTGGGTAGCCATTGAATTGTTGACATATAAATCCAAGAAAGACGACACCCTTTAAGAGTCAGCTTTTTTAAGGTTTCAGGGAATGTAATTGGGTTCTTTGCAGGTAGTGGTATATCCATGTCGTTCTGCAGGTTCAAAGCTTGAAGATGAGTCAACATGGCAAAATTCAGGAATGCCCGATCACCTGATGTTGAAGAAACAGAACACCCAAGCTTCTTGATATTTGGAAAAGAATGCTGCCAACTTATAGTCGTACAATCTAATCTTAAAGTAGAAATGGTTTGCAAGTTCAATAATAAAGGAACAACGAAATAAATTGAAATGTTGATGTTGTCACACCGCAAATGCCTCAGACTCACTGTGTTTGCGATATTCTCTGGTGAAAATTCAAATCTTTGAAACTTGCCTTTAAGAATAAGGGTTTGAAGGCTCCAGATATTAGCCTTTGAGAATGAGAATTTAAAATGGGGATCTGAGGATGGATAAATATTGTTGTCATTGCGTAACCAAACTGCTAAGTACTTTAGATGAACTAGTTTTCCCAATCGTATGCCTAAATTGTAATTTATAGTAATTGGAAAATTTAGTAGATCCAATACCCTAAGAAGCAAAAAGAGTCTCCATTGCATTGAATAGTCTGATGGCGCGCAATAATGGAAGCACAAAACAGACCTTATATGCGTGGGTGAATCCTGACAGAAGGAGCACAATAATTCAAAATCAGAGCGTTGCTTCTTTATGCTGGAAGTAGAGAAAGAATTACAGTATGAGATAGCTATTTTCTTAAAGAAACCTTCTTCATTGGCTTTCTTCAGGCATAACTCCCTCAAAAGATCATGCAGATGACATGATTTGATTCCACCATCAGACCTTCTATCAGCAACAGCTAACAGATTTCTGTCAACTAGATCCATCAGGTAATCCTCCGCTTCTTCCTCCATGCTTCTTTGGCCTGCTTCTTTTATAAACCCTTCAGCCATCCACAGCCTGATCAGCCTTTGTACTTGTATTTTGCGGTCTTTGGGAAAGCCGCTTATATAGAGAAAGCAGTTTCTTAAATGGTAAGGTAGGTGATCATAACTCAAAGCTAGCACATCCAAGCATCCTTCCGGGTCATTAACAATGTACGAACTCACGCTTTTAACAACACTTTCCCACATATCTTTGGTTTTCTCTGCCTTCTCAAGAAGTCCTGCTATGACAACTAACGCAAGTGGCAACCCTTGACACTCTCGGGCTATATGCTTCCCTGTTTCAATCAATTTTTCAGGGCACTCATCTCCCCTAAAAGTTTTCCTACACAATAACTCCCAACTTTTCTCTTCGCTTAACAACTGTAGGTTGTGAGTGAAACCGACCCTGTTGGCATGGCAAGCAACTTCAGCAAGGCGAGTGGTTAGAAGAACTCTACTACCAGTTTTATCATCTGGGAAACATAATCTCAGATCGTCCCATGCCGTGGCACTCCAGATATCATCAATGACGATCAGATACTTCCGACCCTTAAGGCTTTTATAAAGTATTTCAGACTTTTGGTTCACTGGTTGTATCATGAACTGTTTTGCCTATTGACACCAATATTTGTATTAACAAATCTCGCTTTGAATATGCTTGAGAAACAGAAATCCACCCTCGTATGTCGAAATAATAGACAACATACTGATCATTATAGATTTTGGTAGCGAGAGTAGTCTTTCCTAGTCCGCCCATACCTACAATCGAGATTATGTCAAGCTGTTTGCGGTCTCCAGTAAGTCTATCTATTATTGACAATGCATCATCATCAAAGCCCACGATAATTTCTTCATGTTTTGCTGCGCTCCGTTTTCCTGTTGCTGTATTGATACTACAAGAACTTCTAGTAGCTTGTGGGCTGGTGCATTGATCCTCCAACTTCTTATTCATCACGTCTTTCTTAACAAAGTGTTGTATGGTGTTATAGTTGACTATGCACTTCATACTACTCATCTCCTTTCCGATAGATTTTATGTTGTCCATAACATCCTTGAGGTTAAGAGTGTAATCAAGTATACATTCAGAAGAGAATCAACTAGGGCCCACCACTGTGCCATGACGTAGTCTTTTGTTTGAACTTTTGCTATTTTTATAGCATAAGATAGGAACAAATCAATGATATCTTCTGCCTCATTTACTACATCCGTAAGCTCTCTCTTCCAGCTTCCCACATCTTCAAACTCATGTAGTTGTTCTTGGTTATTCACACTGTATTTGAACCACAAATCAATCAGGGAGCCAAGCTCCTCATAAAGCAATTGGATATCAGGCTTCTTCGGTTTGATTAATGGGTTGGTTCTAACCAAATTATTCGTGTCATCGTAAATTAACCACCTCAACTTTGTCATGAACAATTCCATGTCTGCGGTTGCCATCATATATATATTTGGATCTGTGAAAACATTCAGTTAAGTGGAATCTTTGTTTGATTGAGATCAAGTTTAAATTCCATATAAAAGCACATATCAAGGACTATTAAAAAAAAAAAAAAAAAAAAAAAAAATCTAAATATGTAAATATGAACTTGTAAATGTCCATACTTCGTATAGTTCACACAATAATTTCAAAATCATACCTATAAGTGTTTTTCTAACAACAACCCTATGAGTGTTGTTTAAGCTTTCCTTAGTTAAAAACATTTCCAAATATGAACTAATCATTTCTATAAATACATGATTTAAACGTATATAATTAAGGTGAGTTTCAATAAGGTATGTATTGATATCAAGTAAGTTCATACTTAGAAATGTCTTTAATTAAGGAAATTTTATACAACACCCATAGGGTTATTGTTAGTAAAACCTTAAAAGTAACAATATTTAATTTTAAATACAGACAATAGACTATAAAAAGCTTATGAATCCATAAAGAAACACAAATAAAAGTAGAAATAAACTTACAAAATTCTGATCCTTCAGATTGTAACAGGTCAAATAGGTTGGTGCTGCGGTGCTGGTTTTGTTCGTTGTTTGATTAATATTGCATCTGGAGGGTAAACAAGTTAAAGGAGTTGACTTTTCATTACAAAAATTACTCTATATCTATTATTCACTAGTTTTGTAAGCAGGTAAAAAGTTAAAACACATTTGCTTACCTGGCTACCAATCAAACGTTAGGTCAGAAACTCAGAATACCGAGGCATGGCAAACATGTGTATCACTCTACCCTCTTTTGTTTTGTAATTAACTAATTAATGCTTCGAGTTTGGCTAAATCAGTGCTACTTCACAAGGGGTATAAATTTGACACTAACATACTCGTGGTGCATTGTGAAGTAAGTACACAATAAACGTTCAGATGTAGTTTCATTTTCAAGCATCGTAAAATCAACATCTTTCCACATTACTAGATATATCCATATTACATATTAGCCAAGCATCATCAAGTCTCAACTATTCAGTGTTAAAGAATTACATATATGAGCTTACACAAACACAACGAAAGTGAGCAATTCATCTAAAGGTATATAAAAGCCAATCAGCACTTCAGTATCCAGCAATGAAAAGCCAACATTCTTCTCAGTTTTTGTTCAATCAGAATAAATTCTTGTGAGAAGTTATAGGATTGAACATGCTTTTTGACCCTTTCGCTTCTTTTTCTTCTTTTGCTTCGGAGGCTGCAGAACCACTTTTATGGCTGCATCGAAAACAGCCTTCACGTTCTGCAATAACCATAGGAAAATTCTGGTGAATATCATAATTGAGTTTTGCTTCGGGGACTGCAAAACCACTTTTATAGACAAGTTACTGTGGACATATGTGGTTAATCTTTTTGGGCATCCCGTAACAGCTGCAAAAATCCATTTCTGGACAAAGATATTATAACCATTTGTCGCCCATTCATTACTGTTTGAGGGTAACCTTATGCCCTATAAAAATTGCAACTTCTTTTTTTCATATTTAGAGGTCCCATAAACAAAAATCACAACTTTTATTCCCAGATATATCATAATATTTCCTACTCTTTAGAAAGTTACAAGGGATATTTCAAAAAAATGTTTTACTAGCCTTACTCAATCAAACGCGGTCAGACCTTGGGTTGGTTTTTCTTTGAGTAACATAATGCCTCTTACCCAATAAGAGGTGGGGGACTTGTCTTATTGCCTCTTATTGTCTCTTATAATGTGTAATAGTGTTTTATTATCTTAAATTTATATGTATTAAGATAATTTATATAATGGTTTATTAATTATGTTAAATGTATGATAAAAATGTTTCGTTTTATGTTTCTAGAGGTTACTTATTCATCCTCTTACCCAATAAGAGGTGAGGGACTTGTCTTATTGCCTCTTATTGTCTCTTATAATGTGTAATAGTGTTTTATTATCTTAAATTTATATGTATTAAGATAATTTATATAATGGTTTATTAATTATGTTAAATGTATGATAAAAATGTTTCGTTTTATGTTTCTAGAGGTTATTTATTCATCGCAATGCGATGATTTTATATATAAAATTTGCAAATTAAAATCATTCAGACAATTTAACAAAAACAAACATTATTGCTTTACCCAAAAAAAAACAAACAAAACAAACAACAAAAAACAAAACAAAACAAAACAAAAAAAAAAACAAAAACAAAAACAAAAAAACAAAACAAAAAAACAAAAAAACAAAAAAAAAACAAAAAAACAAAAAAACAAAAAAAAAACAAAAGAACAAAAAAAAAACAAAAACAACAACAAACAAACAAACATTATTTTGTTCACGTTCAGACTTTCTAGCCACCTCTTAACAGCAAGATGTGGTAGTCATATTCAGACTCGAAACATCTTAATGAAATAAACAACACTGAAGTATATTAACCTAATCAACATACTCATAGGCAGACGCACATATGAATACACATATATACTTGTAATAAGCAAATTTTCATTACGGAAATTTCATGAAAATTTGCAATATTTATTCTAAAATTTTCATACTCTTGGCACAAAAAAAAAAAAAAAAAAAAAAAAAAAAAAAAAAAAAACCCTAGCTGCACGCCTGCACCTATGCTATTAATGGATATCCAAGATATTTGACTAATAGTTATATGACTTATATCACAAATCAAACTAGCTGCCGAGTACTTGTATTGGGAGCGCCTTTGAAGTTGTACTCTTTTTTCCTTGGTTTTCCCACTGGGTTTTACTAGGGAAGGTTTTTTAAGAAGGCAGTCTCATTTGGCATTTACCTTATGCTCCCTATGTTGCTGCTGGATTGGCTTTAAGAGGTTTGTAGTGATGCTTGGACGTCCCCTGAGTGGTTTGCCATGTTGGTTTTGGTTGTCTCTAGCTTTTTAGTTTATTGGTTATTAGTACGTAGCTAGAGTTGTAAGTGTTTAGGGCATGTCATAAACATTCTCCATAGGCGTTTATCAAGCTTTTGCTTGAGGTTAATGTGGTATTCAGCCACATTCCATTTGTACTTAATGTTTCTTGTGATTAATATATTTTACCGGGATAACTCTTTACCAAAAAAAAAACATTGCAACCTTAAACGGACAAGTTAAGTATGCTGACACGCATATATTATGTAAAAATAAAACATCACCTGCTGTGTTTTTGAACTGCATTCTATGTAAGCAGGCGCGCCAATTAGCTTCTTCAGTTCCTCTCCCTGTGCAAGTACAAGAATAAAATCATTATAAGTACCAATATGCAGTAATCAAGGTAATCCATTATCCAAAGAATGATAGTGCTTGAGGAGCATAAGTAATAACCTAAAACATATCCTGCAGGACTCACAAATGGATGTGGATAAGGGTTGCATCAACAATTGTTTATACACTAATGATTCCTATAGGAACATCTTAAAGGCTATTTTCCATAATAATAACCAGGCAAGTCTCAATTCTCAGAACTGATTGAACATTTGCATCTTTGGGTACAAATATTTTCTAGATACAAAACTATACAACATTATAACCTATTAAAACATTAAACACGCTTGCACCTTTGCATATGAGGCCAAACAACCTTTGATATATGTTGTACGGATAACACACATAGCATGTAATGCTCACTGATTGGATGCAAAAGTCCTCACAGCTGTTTGTCTATGGGATACCTCGAAGGTGACAGTTAAAACTTTGAAAAAATATTTCAAGTTTTTATAAAACGAGATTGAATATAGCAAGGCTTGGATAAGTGGTTAACACCCTTGCCTCTGAAGACAGAGGTCAAGGTTTCGATCCTTACTCCTTGGCTCCTTGCAAGGCCGGAGGTCCTTTTCTACCTTTGGTAGAACCAGAAGCAGCCTCTCTACCATTGATAGGAGTAGGGCTGTCTACATCTCAACCTCCCCCATACACCGTGGAAGACGGTATTGGGACCCATAACCCGTGGAAGACTGTATTGGGAGTTACTTTACTTTTTTACTTTTATAAACAAGATTGAATGGAAACTGTACCTGAGCCATTGTAATTGGAACTGCACCAGGATGATCCGTCAAGAATTGTTTATCATCCCGAAGATCTGCAAGAAAAGAGCTTTTAGTGTCATGTATATTTTAAATATTCTCAAATAGAAACAGCAGAATATAGAGTAACAATGACCATTGGTGATTCTAACCTTGATGGTAGTTTGGTTTCAAAATTTTAAAAATATTTTTCACAGACCACAATGGTGTGTGGTGACATCATTAAGAACATGGCAACAGATTTCAAGAATTGTACAGTTATTCATGTAATCTAGCCTCCATTCCATATGTGGATGCCATGCACGAATTAATCTTCAAAGGCATCTAATTGTACATTTTGCAAAGCAAAATGAGCTCGCTACTACTAACTAACAGATAATAATCACAATAATGTCTGTAATAAAGGTCGATAAAATCTTACCAAGCTTTGTTCCAACTAGGATGATTGGGACACCGGGCGCATAATGCCTCAATTCAGGAATCCACTGTATATTTCAACAAAGATAAAATTATATCAATCAATTTTTACATTGAGATAATGCACTTAAAACAGACTCAGATGCCAAAACAAGCGAGATAAAACTCTTGTATATTCAATAACGAACCGAATGGTGGCATCAATCTTAGTAACAAAAACTTCAAATAGTATGGTCCTTCATGTAACATTTTGTAACAAGAACCATATGATATCATTTTAAAGTCAAATATTCAAACCAGAAATTTCAAAATAGAGTTCGGGCAGAACCACGAACCGATATAATACTAATCAATTCCACTTTTATCAAACCAAAGCTGAACTGCTAGCATTGAAATGATTTTTTAAATACTTATTATAAAAATGGAAACTGAATTATTTTAGTAAAGATGTACCTATAATACATGATCAACCAAGTCAAACTCAAGTCAACAGTAATGACATTACAAACAAGCTACGGATTACTTTTCTTGACTCTTAATACAGTCACATTAGTTGATTAGTTCATTTGTTATAAATAAAATGGTGTTGTATCGATAAACATAATGATTATTCAATTTAAAAATATGAACAAAACGGGTTTCAATAGAGTCAGAATCACCTTTTTGGAGACGTTCTCATAGCTGGCCTTGCTGATGAGAGAGAAAGCAAGTATGAAGACATCAGCACCACGATAGCTCAAAGGTCTCAATCTGTTATAATCTTCTTGCCCTGTTAACAACAATAACGCAGTTTTAGCAGAAAAAATTTAGTGTAAACCTACACATATTAGACGTATAACCAAGTGCGTAATTAACCTGCAGTATCCCACAACCCAAGATTAACGGTGCTCCCATCTACCACCACATTTGCACTAAAATTGTCGAAAACCGTTGGCACATAATCCTGTTATCATACATAGACCAGTAAGATATCAATTTAGAAGGCCCTTATCCCTGGGGAATCTTACTTGTTACAACAAAAGACATGTCAGCATTCACTAAAAATGACGTAATTGGTCCTAACTATTAATCGAAGGAAGACATTTAAATCATTTTAACATTTTCCGTGTGTAAGGAAAAAAGAAGTGTCAAATATCATGTGAGTAGAACCTAACAGGAAAAGAAAACAATCTTCCTCTTGTTTCCTTCAACAAAAAGAAAGTTCACTTACGATAACGGATCTAGGGGCCACCCTTTAATATAGGCTGTCCTCCCCCAAAAAAAAGTCACAAAGAGACCATCCACAATCTACATCTCCCCAGCCTTACACCCAATTACCCATGGTCCATGGACGGTGGACCCATTGCCCGCCCAAAAAATACTAACTAATAAAAGATTCAATAAAATAGTTATAAAAAAGGGAGAATCCTTTCACATGGATCGGAATACATTCAAACACATTAACAAAATTCACTTATTAAGTCAAGACGTCTCTTTTATGGGTTACAACTTCAAAGTCCAAACCATTACATCTACGTTATAAACTTTTTATTAACTACTGTCAACCAAAGAGGTGTTTAGATGTGTGCTTTCAAAGTGACCATTGCAACATAACGAATCATCTAATTAGAAATTTAAGCATTTCACAATCAATATAATAGCTAAACCTTGCTTCTGCAAATCCACTCTTGTACTACGTTGCCCCTAAAACTTATTATTGTAATTAAGTCACTTTGTCATCATTGCTTATATATGACTGCAATGGTGAGCGGAATAGTAAACACGGAGCCTAATCTTGCTAACAACAACCATGATCCTACATTCCTACCAAAGGTGAACAAAGTTAATTCAGTGCAGCTAGATTCATGATGATTAAACTGGACCGCCTTCTAGAAACTTTCCACACAAGCGGTCGGCCTATACCACCAAATTGTAATAGCTGGCTATGCCTTATCCGTACTTACTTCCAACAAGTTTGTTTGGCTATGCCTTATCCTTACTTACTTCCAACAAGTTGCATCTACAAACGGCAAAGATAGGTGCTATCTAACATACCACCATCATTTAATTCACATCAAAAACTAACAATACTCGACCAAAAAAAAAATGACATCAGAATCAAACTTCATAACCCAAATTACAAAACTTTTTTCACAATTAAACCACCAAAAACTTGCACATATCTCTAGCTACTAATAAAGAGATATACCCATTTAAAAAAAAAAAAAAAAAAACTTGTTTGTTGAATTCTTTTCTATTAAAACAATCAAAAAAAGATAAGTTTTTTTTTTATCTCTTTTACTACAAATCAAATTACAAAGTTGGTCAAGTAACATAATTTATAAAAATAAAATTAAAAAAAAAATCTTGAATTAATTATTTATTTTTATTTTTTTTTCAAAACCCAATAAAAATAAGTAAATTTTTTATCAATAAATAAAAAAAGAAAGATTGAAACTTTACAGTGGGAAAGGTATTGCTGGTGTAAGAAATAAGCATACAAGTCTTGCCAACAGCTCCATCTCCAACTGTGACACATTTAATAAACCTTGATGCACTCATTTGACTTTCTGGATGTTGTTAATTTTGACTTAATTTCACTTTGGTTTTCAAATTGGAATCTAATTTGGTGTAATGGTTTTTTCCCTAAATTTTCTATGGAGCCCTAGAAACTGGGGTTCGAATTATTTTAGCAGTAGCCTACATTTACTGACTAAATACAGTGTGTGTGTGTGTGAGAGAGTGAGAGAAAGAAGTGGCTTTTGAGATACAGCTATGTATTGCTTTCATGTTAAGTCTTTTTTTTCTTAATTATAATATACGAGAATGGCAACGGCCCGCTACGGGCCTGCTTTTTGGCCAAAATGATTTTGCATAAATAAAGTATAATATTTTGCCGTTGTAATCTGATTTTTTTTACATGCATACTTTGTGTTTAACAAAGGCAAATTTGAAAGAATAGTATGACAATATTTATTTCAAATTTGGTCAGGAATGACGCACTCTCAATTTTTCAGTACCAGACTAATTTTACAACAAATAGAGAAGAAAAAGTAATGTGCTAATGTACAATTAATTTGGCTGCAATCAGTGCTAAACAGGCTAGACTGTTTGCGATGTCTTAAGGTAGTTAGAGGATGTTTGGGATTTAATAAGCAACTTAGACTTTTTTGATAATCCAAAGTGCACCTTGAAGTGTACTAATTTGTAGTAGGATCAGATCTGTACAAATGATTTCCTCTGCCAAAATTGTTGAATATGCATGCTTGCAACTTTTGCTGCTGCCCCCAACTGATCCTGGAACATCACAGAAACATGATTAAAAGTAGTTGAACCTGGAAACTGCAAAATGATTTAAAATAGTAGGGTTGGACCAAAAAATAAATAAATAAATAAATAAATAAATAATCTAATAAAGAGTGTAACGAACTATGGGATAGTCATTCTGCAATGTAAAGTCACACTATAGCTTACTGATAATTAAAAATTTTATTTCTATTGCAAGGAAAATAAAGGAAACAGATTGAGACCTCTATACGTTTTGCCATATAGTTTCATTCGGGATAGCCATCTTTGATCCATTTGCTATTACTTGAGATCCTACCATGCCAATGTATGTGTATGATATAGGCAAGATAAGAGGTGAACTCCATGGGGCTGCAAAAAGGTACCAATAAACAATCTCAAACACACCCATATGTACGTTTTTCTACGGCTTTAATATGTGGATCACATGCAAAAGTTAATATACAAATCTACCTGATAACTCAAAGGTTGCATCTTTCATCGGAAGTGTCATCTTTCAGTCACTACACAGAAACAAAAAAACCCAATATTAATATCGGCAACAGTATGCAAATTCAGATGCTCCAAAGTTAACACCATTGAAAACAGACACTAATGCATTGATTGGTTGAGTTGTTGCTACAAAGTGATAAAAAAAAAAAAAAAAAAAAAAAAAAAAAAAGAGAACGGATTATTATAATTAGTTTTTAGGAATGCAAAGAAAATATGAGTTATGTTTACCTATGTATACGGGTCTGCCAATGCTAATATGATATAGGACACCAACATCTTTTGTGATCAGTCTTGCTCCAAACTGTAGTGGAACCAAATTGATGATGTTGAAGATAAAAAAAATAACTCAGAAACCTATACATACATACTGCATAGTCGAAAGCAGTGCACGTAAGTTCCCTTCTTTGCCATCCGGTGTACGGAGGGCTTTGCTACTTTCATCGTCGTTGAAATATCAATGGCTACGGATCCATCCTGTAGGTGGAAACAAATTAGAATAATGGTCATAAACATGATACTGATTACCACAAAACAATGCAAGTTAAACCTTAATCCATTAAATTTAAAAATATTATTATTTAGCCCTGTAGGATCGAAATATTATGTTGATTCTTGTGATTCGGGTGGTCTAGGGTTGTGGAAGAAGATGAGTACCATGGTTGGTGTTAGAGATAGGAAGATGTAGAGAGAGGTGGGAGGATTTCTTGAGAGAGAAAGTAAAAGGAAAAGAAAAGTTGAATGATTAACATCTCCACCCTCTCCCTTGGTGGGAGAGGGCTTATATAGTACAGCTATTTTGCGCTCCATGAAACGAGCTGTAGAGTGAGCTGACAGTGGGTAAAGACCTGACCCACTCTACGAATACTATTTACATATTATATAAACTAGACTACTACTAATAATAATAACTAAGTCTACGAGCTATCTTAATGCTAATAGAACATCGATTACATCAATTAGGTGACCGAGACTTCAATAGGAATAATCGTATTCCTAACAATCTCCCCCTAAGTGAGGTCACCTTTGAAAATTAAGCTCTTTGATCTTCAAGCATTTTGTCTTCAAGACTTGTCTTAATAGCTCGTAGACTTTGATTCTTCAATGTTGAAACTTTGTGCATTCAGCAGAGTTAGTTTGATGACCGTTTGATCGTCTTGGATGATCTTTGAGTATTCTTCGACTTTGTCATCCAATATTTGTTTCTAAGTCATCTTTCAGCAATATGTTTCCTTGTGATGTGATAATCTTTGAGCCGACATGCTCACATTATTTGGTGTCATTATCCTTAGCATCAGAGTTTGCAGAAGCCGTGTTAAAGGTCTTTTAGGTTGATCATGACTTTGTTAAATTGCAATGATGATGTAGTGTGAACATGTGGTATAGGATTGGCATCTTTTCTGCGACCAGCTACTTCAGCAACCAGCTACAGCATTCCACAGTTACAACCGCCAGAAGTTCCAAGACCGCACCTAATCGAAAACCCACAGAGGGCTTTTTAAGATCGTACCGTAGCATATCAACGATTAGGTGAGTCGCTGGAGATCACTCCACGACTGTAGAATGTTTGAACCCGCAACCTGCCACAGCATTCCATAGTTACAACCGCCAGAAGTTCCTGCATACGACAGTTAGCAATAAACGTCCGGTACTTACAGGTTTGGACTTCGAGATTGTTAACAGCATAGTGTGAAAACTTTCTCTAATCCTTACCAAGACCGTTCCTAATCGAAAACCCACAGAGGGTTTTTTAAGATCGTACCGTAGTATATCAACGATTAGGTGAGTCGCTGGAGATCACTCCACGACTGTTGATCATTTGAAACCGCTGCGACCACTAAGCGTAATCCACGAGGAATTACCTAAGTGACCTGCTTTCAGGGCTGCTTGATGTTGACCCTGGCAGGAGTTTCCATTCAATCATTGGGAGTTACATGAGTAACATCCCTCATAAATGTTCTGGCAGATTGCTAAGATCTACGTAGGACTCATGAGATTACAACTGGTGTCCTTAATGTTGAACAACCATTGTAGAAATAATTCGTGTCCCTATGAGATCTTATTATGCATCTCGAGGCTCTAGACTCAATAAGTGCATTTGGTTTTCCTATGCGGAGATTAGGGAGAGGTCTCCTGCTTCAATATCAACCATCTCTAAGAGATAAGTTGATAGGTTACACCGGTTCCCCGTGAGAATGAAACAAGCTCTTTTAAGAGAACTTGAGTAGCTTAGAAGGTTAAGTGCAGCGCGTCACTGGGTCCATGACGTCTTGATTTCAATACCGATGTTGCCTTAGCAACCATCAGTAGATTATGAATTGTACCCGGTTTCTGCCCTAAGGTTGAATAAATGGAGGGCTATTTCTTTTCACCCTTTCTCATTTCATTTCTTTTTAATTCTTCAAACCCTTCTTTCTCCATTCTCACATTTCTCCTTTTTTCATAATCATACCTACGGACTTTCTAATACTATCTAGATGGTATTGTCCATGGGTAGATCCCTCCGGCTCTGGCGGATCATAGGACGGTTTTCCTAACCTTAGCCACCTTATAACTTCATGACTATCCTATGTTGCCGTAAACCAAATCATTGAAAATTTTCTCAATGTGTTTATGAGTGAAAAACACATTTTGTTAACACGTTGAGAGTATTGCCATTTTCAAATGCTCCCCCTTAACATGTGCCCCGATGTTTTGAAAATAAATTTGCACATGTCGGGAAGAGTTGCACTTTAGAATTGGTCCACCTTTGGTAAACATGAACAGGCATTCGAGACACGCTTACATCACTAGTTAGACTAGCTTGAAATTATTACCCAGCCTGGTCAAGTCCACAAAGGTTTCTCGAAACGGTACACTCTACTCAGACAAGTCCTCTTCGAGACACGCTTACATCACTAGTTAACCCAGCTTGAAATTATTACCCGGCCAGGACAAGTCCTTTCGATTGATGACTGTTTTTGTTTCGTCAATTCATTGGTGAAGTCTGAGCCTTGCTCACACAAGATGCTTGCCAAATCCTTTAAGTCAATTCGCTCCCCCTTAATATGTGCATCGATATACGAAAGAGTTTAGCACATATGGGCGAGCTTACATTTTCGTCCAAACATCACATTTTATCAGATTTCATATTTAAATCACATTCTCTCCCCTGATCAAAAATTTCAATCCATTTGAGATTTGTGATCCCAATTGATTTAAATAAGTTAGAAAATGCGGGAGAAAATGTGTCCAATTTAATGTTATCTGATAATGGAACATACTTTGCTCCCCCTTAAACTAAGAGGGGGATTCACTGCTTATTTTGCACAAGACAACATTTAGGACACCACCAGCAAAACGTCCAAATATTGTAGATCCCCACATGGCGAGATCGGAATAAGTATTGCTATGTTTTACTGAAAGTGGTGGAGGTGAAGTGTTGTCCTTGTTGTTGTTGCCGATGTTGTTGTTGTGATGAATTCTGAGCCAATCAATAAAGTTTGAACGTCTGAACACATGGTTCGAGCTGGAACTGGCACATTCATTATGGCTATGGTATCTGCATAAGAATATCAACAAAGATATACATACATACAGATACTCTATACCTTAATAGCTACCATTCAGCAGCTTGCCACATAATAATACCAAATTCATTAAATCGAATCATAGTCAGGAAATACGTCAAACTACTATCTAGCATGATGAGCAGATAGCAATCATGCACATGGCAATTCATACAGATATCAATAATCAACTCAGGATCTTAGGAACATGATTCAAGCATGATAACATTATACCTAAGCAAATTCTGAGAACATATGCACAATATCAACAACACTTAAGCCGAAACAAGCAACATTTGAAACTCATTCACTTAGAACATACAAATGTCATAGGAGAATTCAAGAACATCAAACACCATTGGTTTTCAAACTTCTTCTAGGTTTTGAGTCTTAACGTATTTAGGGGATTATACGAGGATACCAAAGTAACACAAATGAACCTTCTTGGTACATAAAGCTAGGAGACTATAAGCAAGTTGCACATAATGTCCTAAACTTTCTAGCAACTAACACATTTGGCCATTTGAAATAAATTTTAGCAAGATCCTCTTCAACTAAACCCCATTAACCACAAAACCAAGTATGAGTTAACCACGAAATTCGTTTAATGGTGTAAAATTTTAATTCACTCTCCCCCTCAATCAATGACCATTTCTAGTCGTTGATTGAGTGACAAAAATATTTTATGCAAATCCAAGACAAACAAATTTCATACAACAAATATTCACCAAGTGTCGCAACAACTAATTTTCAGAAGAATCATAGAATGAAAACTATTTGTATACAAAGAAGACTTCTCTTCTATTTCAAGAAATGATACACTGAAACGTACATTAGATCGAAGAAACATGGATATAAAGTAATCCATGCCTAGGTGAACATCACCCGGTTGGAGGAACAACCGTCTTTTTTGGCGACGTGCTTTCCCCAGAATGAAGCGCGGGTTGCTATCTAAAGTAATAGCAAGCCATTTGACAGAAAAATTTTGGGGAGCGACATGTTTTAGAAAGCATTATTAAAACATAAAATAACTCTTGCTCAAGCATATGTATGACTCCGTGTCATTATTGAATGACATTTCTAAAGTCGTACATAATATTGATTATACAAGAGACATGTCGCGAGAAGAATCTTTTTGGAATTTATTTTTTATTTTTTTTTATTATTTTTTTTATTTTTTATTTTTTTTAAATATGTACAAGGATACGAACCAGAATCATTACTCCTCAGCTTCCAGAATTTTTCTCCGCTTCCATCATTTAACACGCTGAAGAGTAATGTGAGCACATTTAACCAGGGATTAATACAGGCATTTCACTCTCCCCTAATTAGTGCTCTCCCCCAATCCTGACAACCTTTCTGATGAACACCCACAATAGAAGGAAGACTTTGGATGAACACCCATAATATGAAGAGGTCTTTTGATACCCAAATACCTGTCGTCTTTAGTCTTCTAATCACATAGCGGAGAATGTAGAGAAGACTGTAGACACGACCTTCTTCAAGATTGCCTAATATGGAGGAACAGAATACCAACCATCTTCATCTCACCAAATGCCTTCCAGTAACCTTACATGTAACCCATTAACCCGCAGCGTACACATGAGACGATAACACCCATCAGAGAGTGAAGAATAGACTGCGTCATTGATATACACATTCTCTCTCCCCTGATGGTTACAATTAATCAACCCATAACGTAACAGTGAAACGTTAATACCAAGGTGACAAGTTGAACCACTGATCATCTCTGCGGCTTTTCAAGACCGGAATACACGATTAAGCCCGATCACGTGAACCTTTTGTGCGTCCTTGGTGTACACATTTCTCTCCCCCATGATGGTTACTATTAATCGGAATCATCATCACAATGTGTACATGTAGCCTAATGACGAATACATGAAGCATTGCCTAGAAATCCTTTGTTACTGATTGTATCAGCCCGTGAGACGATGTAGATTAGCATTCCATGATCATGTTCTTCAACACCTTGATAGAGAGGAAGAAGTAGTGTTGGAGAACCATGCATACCATGACCATGTTCTTCAACACCTTAATAGAGAAGAAGATGTAGTGTTGGAGAACCATGGTTTGCACGACTCCTGAACTGACGTATTCAGGAGTCGTATGACCAATTCTCAATCATCATCCAACATGTAGATTAATATTCACCCTTTCCCCCCCCCCCCCCCCTCAAAAATTGCATATGCCAGCCAACTGCAATTTTTGATGATTGAACTAGTGGATATGAATACCATCAACGGTAGGAAGCTCCACTTGACGGTTCTTGAGGACTGACATGTTGTTTATTCACCCTTTCCCCCCCCCCCCCCTCAAAAATTGCATATGCCTGTCGAATGCAAGTTTTGGTTGAATAAGTGAATAATAGAATACTCCAATATGCGCCGATCCACTTGAAAACAGAATAAGCACGGAAAGAGCATGAACTTGTTGATGAGAATGGCCATAAATAAGAAGATTCCTCTTCTTTTGAAGATAAAGTGCACTGAATCATACACCTTTCTTTTCATTGATGAGCGGGGCCTGAAGAGTTATCAGCATACGCCATAATGTTGAAGAACAAGGCTTGAACCGTAGTGTCCAAACGCCATCTCTCTCTTTACTTCTTCTCTCTGCTAACCTGTTACCAACCCCATTATCATTCTGTCGGCTATATGTCGTGACTACTGATGGAGAAAAACCCAATATGATGAACTTGAGACTGAAGTAAAATAACCCGAACTTGTGACTTAAGCTTGCACTAATGTGTGACAAAGAGCGGTGTAGAGAGTTCGTGAAACATCGAATCCCTAAGTACTCTATACTCTTCAACCAACCAACCATCAAGTATAAGACGTACATCACCTCTTGAATATCCACAACTTCGTGTGACACTGAGCACTACAACGTAACTCCTTAAAATGATAGTTATTTTGTGGTAATAGAAAGGAAGAATCCCAAAAATAACTAGATATCCAAGTCTTCGTCATTGTAAAGGTTAAAAGCTCGAACAAGGATCTCGAAGAATCTTCAACCAACCACCCCGATAACTTCAGATACTAAGTACACGTACCCGTGAAATTTCACTTCAACCTCAAATAAATAATAATGAATTGACGCCGTAGTCACATCTTGTGGTTAAACTGCCCAAATCTAGCCTCTTTGATGTTATGAATGAACTTTGATAATGGTTTTATCCCGATCTTGTCAAACACACATAACCCCATAAAAATTTGTTATAACCAAAAAGCCATGAAGAATGTCAAACTCATCCAATACCAAAAGTAAACCCATTATCCTTCTTTTGACGTTGCAGCCGTAGCACCAGAATCAGTTAAGATCTGGAAATGCATTTTACTTTGTTCTGGATAGTTCCATCTTCATTGGTAGAAATTGTGTCTCTAGAAGTGCCCATCAGAAACGGTCCTTCATCAATTGATTTCAGACTATTTTCCCCATTCTCCTTCCCTTGACAGTAAAGTCAAAATCGTTGTGACCACGATTCGTAATCAATCTTATCGAGCATAGGAGGTCGGGGATCGGACCCAGCAGGTTGAATGTCATCAGTTGAAGCCGTAGTTGTCATGATGTAGTCTTAAACGGGATTTTACAATTCTAGAGACTTAAACCGAGAAATCGATTCTTTCCCGGGATTTTACTAAAGTCAACAGAAGAAACCGAAAGACGTAATATGCGGAATAAACTTAGAATGAGAACTTAGATAAGTCACAATTAGCACTAAGTGTCAAGTCACGACAAGTCAAGTTACAATATATCCGATCGTAATAAGTCAAGTCGTGAAGATTAACTCACAACGTCAAATTACAATCAGACTAATCGAAACGACTTAAGTCACAACAATTCACCAAGCGCAAGTAGTTAACAGATCACTAGAATCTCACAACTGAGTTAATCGCTGGACACCACCAAATCATTGAGTTTTTTAGATAAGTCACAGTTTGTACTGAATGTCAAGTCGCGACAAGTCAAGTAACAATATATCTGATCGTGATAAGTCAAGTCGTAAGAGTTAACTCGCAACGTCCAATCACAATCAGATTAATCGAAACGACTTAAGTTGTAATAATTCACCAAGCACAAGTAGTTAACAAATCACAAAAAAAACTCACTGCATAGTCACCACAATACAAGAGCTAACCGCTGGAAATATAGGTGACCTCTGAGTTGAGTAAACCTCTGGAGGTTGACCTTATATCATCAAAGTTCACGTTTCTCCCCCAATGATGGTTTCGAGCTTTCAGAAGCATCATTTGACGTGTACGACCATATACCCGAGAAGCTCTTGTGACGTATCATTGACATTCTGTAGCATCAAATATCCCATGAGAATTGCTGATCACATATCAACCTTTGCACTCTTTGGCAAACAACCCAACCTCGTATTTGTTGGCTTTTGCTGTGACCACTTGGGGAAATAACCATGTACCACAATCTCATGATGACGTATATTACATAAGTCCCTCAACTTATACTTGTGCTAAACGCGCGACTCAGAACGGTGTATACCATATACCACAACATCAAACATATATGAGTATCCAACCACATGAACTATCCTCAACTACGTGAGACACTTAAAGTGATAGTTACTTTGTTTATAAGGAGAAGAAACACAAAAATAACTAGATAGTCAAGTCTTCATCACGAACAATAAATGCTCAAACAAGTTATCTTCGTGCAGTAGAAAGAAAGAAACGAAGATACATAAGCACACGAACTTGTGAAATACAACCTCATTTCCAATCCCTTAGTATATAGTAAAAAAAAACCCCGTAGTCACACAACCATTACAATTTCCCAAAACTAGCCTTAGTGTTTCCAAAAAAATTAGCCATTGTGATACAAGCCTCAAAATAATCATAGAACCAAATGCCAAAATACTAACAATTAGCCTTGTTAAATTTTCAACATTTATAAAAATATGGCCAATTGTTTTCGGATGGGTCCAACAAATTGCAAATCCAACGGCCCGCTTAACACAGTTGAGTAATCGGCCCATTACACATCCTCATCCAGCAAACACAAAATACCAACGAATGGCCTATTGTGTACCCGGTTTTTAAATTACAGTCCAGACCAAGTGATCAAAAAAATGAAGCCTGGACGATTAATCCCAAATCCCCGTACACATTTGATATTAATTGAAGACTTTAGCCGTACAATATGTATCCCCGTGAAATTTATACGACCGTAATATCACTCAACGTCCAATATTAAAACATTGTATCCAAAATTTTGGGTAACAAATTTGGATACAAATGTGAGAAACTCCTGTCAAACATTGAGTAACCATTTAACCAATGATGCATCAACAACAAATTTTAACAAGACCCTTTGCAATCCAACAATATGTACAGCACGTATACACGCCAATGACTTGTTCAGTTGTTCATAAGGCCCATCAAATCCGAGTGCAACTAACCACAGTCCACTCCATTGTAATTAAGAGTCATACCTGGGCCCCAACACAAATCCTTCAACCCGATCCTATAGTATTACCCTAAATACACGGATCATTACTCATTCATAAGCCCTAAAACACATTTCATAATATGCTCCGCCAACCACACATCCTGTCTATCACACACAGATAAATCCCACACCTATATCCGCCTCCCATCAAACTTCATTGTCCCAAACCGATCTCGATCCAGTCTTGTTACACACCAGACGACTCATATCATCATCATAAATTAATACACAATCTCAACCTAATGCATTGAATGCCACAAACACAAGCAAACTACCGTACCATGACCTTAGTGTCATTTACAGTTCAATCCGAGTCAAGAGAGCATGTGACTGGCTTCAAGACTTCTTTGGTCACGGTTGTGTTTCGTTTCTTGATCAATCCGAAGAAAAAATCATATAATAACATAATTGTTATTGTCTTTCTTTATAATTTCGAACATTGAAGGAGTTATGCTCTTAAAAATTA
>JARVZY010010326.1:0-22611 GCA_030686995.1 Artemisia argyi | reverse complement strand
TAGACCAACCACCCGAAAAGGTGATGTGTGGACTAATTTCGATATGTGTGTTATGAAAGATGGTAACGTAAAAGCGCGTTGCCGGAAATGTGGGAATTTTTATAGCACCGGGTCTAACTCTACACTTAGGAATCATATTGGTAGTTGTAAGGCGGGTCAAAATACTAGTTCGCAAACTACTATTGGTGCGGATGGTCAAGTTTTTATATATGATGCGGATGCGCTTCGACTTGATTTTACGAAGTTTGTCATTCAACAAGGGCTTCCATTCAACCACTTCGACAACGTCAAGCTTACGGAGATCATCAAAAGGAGGCTACAACCGCGGTATCAACATGTAAGTCGTACTACTCTTAGAAGTGATGCTTTTAAATTATGGAAAACGGCTAAAAAAGAAATAATTGAAGGTTTTCGTAATTATAAATATGGTGTTTCTATAACTACGGATACTTGGACCGCACCACATGGTACGGCAAATTCTTATCTCGCCGTTACGGCTCATTGGTTTAATCCCGAATCTTGGTTATTAATGAAACGGACAATCGCTTTTAAAATATTTGGTTATCCTCATACGGGATGTAATTTAAGAAAAATTTTGCATGACACTTTAATTGAATATAATTTAGATGATAAAGTTTTTACGATTTCACTAGATAATGCATCAAATAATACTAGAGCTATGGACTTGTTAAAATTACGTGTAAAACCTATTTTAGATGGTGCTTTTTTTCATTCCCGTTGTGTTGCTCATGTTATAAATTTATCCGTACAAGCGGCATTAAAAATATGTGATAGTTTATATACGAAATTTATGGGTTTATTAGTATTGATATATAAATCGAGCAACGAACGACAAATAAACTATAAACGTTTTCGTAAAATGTGTAATGAACAACCCCTAGGACCTTGCCTTGATATTAATACTAGATGGAATTCTACTTGCATGATGTTTGAAAATATATTATGACAACGTGCGACTTTACATGCTTATAATCAAAAACTTATTAATAAAAATTTGTCCAACATAATACTAAACGACCAAGATTGGGATCAACTAAATGAATTAACTATGTTTTTACAAGTTTTTAAAGAGGCATCAACTATATTATCGGGTGTTTATTACCCAACTAGCTCATTAGTTTTAAAACAAATTTATGCTATGACGGAAAAATTATATGATTTAAAAAACTCACCTTCACGAATGTTTAGAAAAATGGTTAAAATTATAAAAAAGAAATTTATAAAATATTTTGCTAGTTTACCTTTAGTTTTTACTTGTTCCGCCGCACTTAATCCATGTTTAAATGTTGGAGGTGTAGAACTTTTAATAAAAAAAATAATGGAAAATTTAGACTTATCTTTTGGGTTAGACGGTGATGACGTGTGCTATATAGAATCTCAAATTTTTAGATTTAACGATCATTTTCAAAAATTGTTTGGCATTTATGCAACAAAATATGGTCACCAACAAAACCCAATTGTTGACCAAATGCGGGCCAGATCGTCCCAAATGACAAGAGACATTAATATAAACATTTATAATTATTTATTTGAAGACGCTACAAGGCGTCAACGATCATCGGCCCCAACAAGCGAATTGGGACAATATATGGCTACAAACTTTTTAAGAACTTTAAGTCCCAATGAGTTTGCAAACTTTGACATTTTGGCTTGGTGGAAAGAAAGGGAAATCCAATATCCGGTTTTATCCGCTATGGCTCGTGACTTATTAGCGGTCCAAGCTTCGACGGTAGCTTCCGAATCGGCCTTTTCGGTTAGTGGTCGAATTATATCGGATAGAAGGACAAGACTAACATGCGAATCCGTGGAAGTGTGTGTATGTTTGAAAGATTATTTGGACGGAGTAGATAGGATACAACATGAATCGTCGTTGGATGATCCAATAATAGATGAAGATGTTGAAGAAGGTATAATAAGAGAAGAAGAAGAAGCGGGGATATCACCTTCGTCTTCGACTACGAATACCGAAGGCGAATTAGATGAAGGTGAGTTTGAAGAATTTGAAGTTGAAGATTTAGATGTACAAGATTTTTTGGAAGAAAATGATCTTGATGACGACTTGAGTGACTAGTTGAGTATAACGGGTGATGGCAATGCCGAAGCTCGATATACTTGATTACACTAATATGTTTTCGGGTGATGGCCATGCCGAAGCTCGCAAAATGTATTAGTATTTATATGTTTTTATGATTGTATTGTTTAAATAAAAGTTATGATTGTATTGTATAAATAAAAGTTATGATTGTATTTTTTTGTTGTATAATTGTATTGTTTAAATAAAAGTTATGATTGTATAATTGTATTGTTTAAATAAAAGTTATGAGAATATTGTTTAATTGTATGTTTGATAATTAACAATTTTATTAAATAAATGTTCGAAGCTTTTAGTAAAATTCCGGAAAAAAATGAACCGAAAAAAACGAACCGGTAAACAACCGATAAAAAATCCGAATCCGAACATTTTTAACCGAAAAAAGCGAACCGGTAAAAAACCGAAAAAAACCGATTCCGAAAATTTATAACCGAAAAAAACTGATTCCGAACATTTATAACCGAAGAAAACCGATTCCGAAAAACCGAAACCGAACCGAAACTGGTTATTCGAAAAACTGGTTTTTTTTATAACTGGTTATTAAAAAACCGAAAACCGAAAAAAACCGATTTTTTTCACCTCTAGTTCAATGTGTTCCATTGATTGTGGTAGGGTACAAAGTGCCAATTGGACGTTTCTAGAGCTATAATAAGATTCGTAAAATTCACACAAGTAACAATTGTTAATTGAGTAATGTCAATTGATCAAGCACTAGTTTAGTGGTGCACAACTTCAATAAAATGCAATTAAAAAAAAAAAAAAAAAAAAAAAAAAAAAAAAAAAAAAAGTTTGCAATAATCAACAACCTTGATTAATTGGACCTTATTTTTGTATGCAGTGATTTTCAAAAGAAAATTTGAAAACTACTTAGCATTCATTTTCTTATGTGCCATGATCACATAGTTTAGACAAATAAATAAATAAATAAATAAAAGACACAAATTTAGCGAATCTCATTTTACTAATCGATGTACATTTCTGGTATGAAGAAAACATGTGCAACATTATTAATCTTATGCTTGATAAAGACTCATGAGTCATCAACATATTAAAAAACAACGCGACTTTTTTTTTTTGTTGGCCAAGTCAACAGCAAGCAACGAGGTGATTTTCTTTTTTTCTTTTTACAGAGAGATGATATAGCTGACATCGAGATGATCATGCAACAATATCAGTATGAGCAATCGAACATGTTACAAGAAAATGGCAAAATACCATTGTCAACTACCAAACATTATTGTAATTCTATTAGCAGCCACAATGTAAGTATTATATTCATGACCACTCTTGAATTTTAGTTTTTCATGTGTAAGAGTGTTGTTGGGTTGTGACTTAAAGTGTTCTTAACCATGCAATTTTCAAGAACATAATCATTACAAAACAGGGTAGATGTAACATATATGCTTTCAAAGTAATGATATGACTAACAGAAAAGATAGAGTAAAAACATCTTACAATAATTCTTTGGGAATTGGCTACTTGGTGGTCTCTGTATTATTCACGTCTATATATACCAGACGTCATATTCTGAGGTATCTGAAGATGTAACAATACACAGACCTTTCAACTGAAATATGCTCCATGGAAGATGACTTATGCCTGTGCGTGATATATTCAACTCCCTCAAGCATTCTAAACGTCCAATATCCTCAGGTAAAGTCTCAATCCCAATACAAAAACGAAGACGTAAATGTTTTAGACTTCTTATGTTACATATGCTGTTTGGAATATCTCGTAAAAGTATACACTCCATCAGAACTAATGTCTCTAAGCATTCTAATTGGCCAATATCCTCTGGTAACTTCTCAAGATGCCAACAAGATATGATTTCCAGACGTTTGAGATGTCTCGACATACAAATTCTATCCGGAAGAATTTCAATCTTTGTAGACAATAGTGTTAGCTCTGCTAAACACTCTAACTGATCAAGGTTCTTGGGAGCCTCTGGAATACTGCCTTCAAGAGTAAGCTTTCTTACACACTGTAAACTACATATGCTTCCAAAAAAAATCTCAAGGTTTGTGCAAGCACAAAGACCTACAGATATAAGCCTCTCAAGATTTCCAAATGATGAAGCTTGACCTTCTTTGTAGTAACATGAAAATTTAAACTTCAGAAAATCGTTGTCAGAGTGCAATGGGCATACATCTATTGACTCTGCAATCAGATGTAACTCAGATAAAGAATCATGATGCTTATCAAGCTGCTTGTCAAACCAAAAAGATTTAAACCTCGCACAACCACTCAAGTCTAAGAAGACAAGTTTTTTGAGACATCCAATGGGAGCATTAAGTTCTACCAAGTCATAACAGCTTTCAAGATTTAACCTTTCGAGATTTGGAGTGAGCCTAAGGTCAAGGGTCCTCAACTTTGAATTACTGAGGTTGATACCTAAGAGCTTTGGACTTTCCGATGGCATTTGAAGTTCTAGGAAATCATTACATCCTTCTAGTATTAGCTTCTCAAGATTCGGAGTATTCCCGAGGTGAATGCTCTTCAACTTTGAATGACTGAGGTCGAGATATTTGAGCTTTAGAATTTCGGCAGGCATATGGAATTCTGCGAAATCATTACAGCCTTTGAGTATTAGTGTCTCAATATTCGGAGTACTCCCGAGGTGAAGGGTCTTCAATTTTGAATGACTGAGTTCGAAATATTGGAGCTTTAGATTTTCAACGGGCATTTGAAGTTCTACCAAATCATTACACCCTTCGAGTATAAGACTCTCAAGATTCGGAGTATTCCCAAGGTGAAGGTTTTTCAACTTTGAATGACTGAGTTCGAGATATTTGAGCTTTAGACTTTCAACGGGCATTTGAAGTTCTACCAAATCATTACAGCCTTTGAGTATAAGCGTCTCAAGATTCAGAGTACTACTGATTTGAAGGGTCTTCAACTTTGAATGACTGAGTTCTAGCTTCTTAAGATATGGAGTATTCCCGAGGTGAAGGTTTGTCAACTTTAAATGACTGAGGTCAAGACGTTCGAGCTTTAAACATTCAGTAGGCATTTTAAGCTCTGCCAAGTCATTACAGCCTTCAAGTGTTAGCATCTCAAGATTCGGAGTATTCCCGAGGTGAAGGGTCTTCAACTTTGAATGACTGAGGTCAAGATGTTCGAGCTTTAAACTTTCAGCAGGCATTTGAAATTCTACCAAATCATTACAGCCATCGAGTATTAGAATCTTAAGATTTGGAGTACTTCCGAGGTGAAGGTTTGTCAACTTTGAATCAGTGAGGTCAACATGTTTGAGCTTTAAACATTCTGAAGGCATTTGAAATTCTACCAAATCATAACAACCTTCGAGTATTAGCGTCTCAAGATTCGGAGTACTCCCGAGGTGAAGGGTCTTTAACTGTGAATGACTCAGTTCGAAATATTGGAGCTTTAGATTTTTAAAGGGCATTTGAAGTTCTACCAAATCATTACACCCTTCGAGTATAAGCGTCTCAAGATTCGGAGAATCCACGAGGTGAAGGTTTGTCAACTTTGAATGAGAGATGTCGAGATGTTTGAGCTTTAGACTTTTAGTAAGCATTTGAAATTCTACCAAGTGATTACAGTTTTCGAGGATAAGCTTCTCTAGATTTGGAGTATCCCCAAGGTGAAGGTTTGTCAACTTTGAATGAGTGAGGTTGAGATATTTGAGCTTTACACTTTCGACAGGCATATGAATCTCTACGAAATCATTACAATAGTCAATAGTCAACTGCTCAAGATTTGGAGCCAACCTAAGGTCAAAAGTCCTCAACTCTGAAGACTTGATTCTGAGGAACCTGAGGTTATTTAGAACCTAACATAAGTACAAAAAAAACAATTAATATTGGTGCAATGACAAACCAATAGATATATAGGATCATATAATGAAACATGAAAAACAAGAAATCAACCATCACTTTACCTTTCCTTCTCCATCTTCCCAAAGTTGAGCAATATTGCTGTCACGTATGTCAAGTCCAACAAGATTCTTTCCTTGAAATGTATTCGGTAAACTCGAAAAATTAAAACCAACCCATTTCACAAATTGTAAAGAATTAGGAAGGCATTGGCTAACTTTATCAAATTTCCAGTTTAAACGATAACCAACCCAGCTACGTATGTCAATAAATCTAATATCCTTCATGTTTGCTAGACCTTTTACTACAGTTTCAGTAATGGAATCAAAACACTCAAACTTTAGACATTTTGTTGCTTGGGTACCCTGAAATCGAAAAAATAATGACCATGATTAAATTCCAATAAAAACTCTTAATTTTTGTCGGAACCCTAAATTTCAAAACACCCAAAATCACTGAAAACATGATCATATTGAGAGTGAATGAAGATGATATAAAACAAATTGAATGATAATTCAATTCAAATTAATGAATTTTTGAATGATAATTCAAATTGAGACTGAATTTGGGGAAAACTTTTAGAGACACTAACAAAGAGCAATTATTGCATTGCTATATCCACAAAGAGTTCACAAAATAAAATCCAAAAAAAGACTTGTCGTTATGTGATTGGTTGTAACAAAGAGAAAAGAGATACAATATTTCAAAATCACTAATCAAAATATGACAAGTCCTATTTGTGGATTTTATTTTGTGGATTCTGTGTGGTACTAGCAATGCTTATTTTTTATATGAAAACCGAGTAACTTATTTTGTCTAATATATTAAACAAAATTTCACCTAACAAAATTAATAAGTGGTAGAATACAACATATGATTAATAAAACCCTTAATTTTTGTCAGATTAGAGGGAGAAAGTGAATTTGGGGAAAACTTTTAGAGACACAAACAAAAAGCAAGATGAGAATTGTTGGTGTTTTTTTATATGAAAATTATTTTGTCTAAGTTAAACTAACGGAGCTAGAAATCTTGGACTGAACCTGCAATGAATGTTTCATTTTAGACCAAACTCAAAACTTTATAAAATATTGGACCAAAAATATAATTTCCAGCAAAACTATAGGGACAAAAAATGTAGTTAACTCTGAGTTTTATTATATCATAACTTAACTCTTACCAGGTCATTAGTCAATATATACTCAATTTCCTCCTTAACCCACAATCGGCTATGTCTTTGAGGTTCATCGGGGTGTAACCGACGAACAATATTCCTACCCATTTCTTCTAAATGATCATGCATCCCCAAGGACCCACTTTCAGAAATAGTTATAAGAGATTTCTGCTCAAGAACTCTTAAACCAACTTCAGCATGAAATCCACGGCTTTCAAGCACTCTAATTGCATCTCTTTTGCGCCAACCTTTTAGTATGCATGCAACATCTAGGAATATTTCCTTGTAATCCACCTCTAGACCGATATAGCTTAATTCCAATTTCTCCAGAGTTTCCTTTAAAGGAATTGTTTTTAGTCTTTCTATGGCATCTATCCAAAAACGCTCACTTTGACCACAAAGAAATGAACCCATAACTTTGATCGTCAAGGGAAGACCATCAGCATATTGTAAAACTTTTCCTGATAACTCTTTGTACCCTTGAATTGGATTCTCTCTTCCAAACGCATACCTACTGAAGAGGCAACCTGCTTCCGCTTGAGATAACAAAGTCACATTATGAATCAAGCTCACTCGGTGGGCTACCAGTACTTGCTCATCTCTTGTTGTAATTATAATTCTACTTCCAGGCTTAAACCAATTACAGTCACCGGCTAACGCCTCAAGCTGGTCTTTATGATCGACGTCATCTAGAACAACAAGTACCTTTCTACCACGCATCCTCCTTTGCATCATACTTTTTCCGCCAGAAACAGTGCCTACTTCAATGTTTGGATCCTTTAAAACATCTGAAAGTACTTGTTTCTGCAACTTCTTTAGACCCTCCAAAGAGGCTTTTGAAACTTCCCTGACGTTTTCAATAAAGCTTGCACCTTTTTTGAACTGAATGGATATCTGATCAAAAATAGCTCTTGCCAAAGTTGTCTTCCCCGCACCTCCCATCCCCCATATTCCTAGCATGCGAACATCACCAACACCAGGTTCTAAGAATGAAATTACTTCTTTTACACGGGTCTCCATGCCTATTAAATTTTCATCAATACTTGAATTGATGAAACGTAACTCTAGTGAAATCTCCGCAACGATTTTCTGTATGAACCTAGCTTCATGCCTATATGTTAAAGAAAGATTCATTTAGCTTGTGATTTTCCGAACATTTTTTAAATCTATAATACTGACATACAATCATACATGAAGTAAATGGTGATATAAGTATATATGATTTGTAATAAGTAGTGAATGAATAACAGATGTATTTGTTAAAGTAAGGGTTTTGTACCGGTTGAAACTCGTTGCGTCTACTAGGAAAAAAGAAAAGAGCCACTTGATAATGGTAACAAACCATACACATGAAGTCATGAACTTTCCATTATATTTTACATAGAGGACGGGTAAGTTTAAGTGTAAGGACAAAAGAGAGAAAAATAATACTCCACCACTCACATTTAAACTTCTCAAACCAATATATACAACCATACAAGTAGCCCTGTGCCTTGGACATACCAAGCAAACAAGCTACCAAAGATAGAATACATGCTGACAAAACAATACATCAAGGAGCAAAACATACATGTTGTCATGTTGTGATCACACATACATTCACCTATTCACCCAGGACTACATTTCCTAAAAATTGATTTGACTTGGTAGTATAGAAGATTTTCAGAAAGCATGTGGTACATACAAATGAGAAATGGCCACCACTAACGAGAATAATATAGGTGAAAACACGGATTGTAAGTTTGACGACAGTGTCTTAAAGAATGACGAACCATATGCTCTAAGAGGTTGATTGCTAAAAACATTATTTGCCTGGCCTGTTTTGAGATGAAACATAACCTAACTCCCCACCCTTTCAAAAAATATAACAATATTGCATAACTATGATGAAGAAATTTACTTACCCATTAGCAGAACTTTTCAACTCAAACCCAGCCAAATCAGATGCTTCTTTCAAAGCCTTTCTCCATTTTCTTGCCGCTTTTTCATCTTTATGTCTTGCAAATGCATCTCCAACTGCCCCAGTTTGTTTGCGTACTTCAGTGGGCTCCACATCATAGAACACGGGGTAAGCAGTGTGCTCGTCCATCGTCTGGCATTCCATAATCTTAACAAGCTCTTCCAAGCACCAAGATGAAGAAGCATAGTTCTTGGAGAAAATAATAATGTAAAATTTTGAGTCTTCAATGGCTTCAATAAGCTCATCAGTAATCATATTCCCTTTCTTAATTTTGTCATCATCCTTGTATGTTTCAATACCTTTTTGTGTAAGAGCAGAATAAAGATGATCAACAAAGGTCTTTCGAGTGTCTTCGCCTCTAAAGCTTACGAAGACATCATACTTGAAGCTGTTTTGAATCAATGAACTTGAAGTGGATGCCATTAAAGTTATAACTGAAAAAAGTACAATATTAAGCTGATCACAAAGAAACTTTGTAACGGGACGGGGACATAAAAGAGTCAAAGACTCATTTTTGTATTAATATTCTCATTCAATTCGTTCATTATTGGAGGCTAAGCGGATTACATTACAACGAAAATTACCCATTATATTATATTAAGCAAGTTGCTACCAAGGATCAATGGTCAATGTGAACGGGATCTTTTTGTGTGGAAAAACTTTGGAATGAGATACTTCTCAATTGTTCCAATCAGATCCGAAAAATGATAAAGAAATCAAAAGTCAGTGGATCTGAATCATTCACCATGGTAGTGGTTATAAAGCATTCCTATCCTAAATATTTTAATAATTAGTTATTTAAAAAATTCCATATACACAATCAGTTACCAGACATGTATTATTGCCATCAACATGTTAATATATAAATGTCATATATATATATATATATGCATAAAACTTTCACCAAGTAGTTAAGAATGGAATATGGCGTGTATATTGACATCAGCTATACTACTAGATAATAAAATGAACTCACCTCAATGACTTGTTTGTTTATGATAGTTAGGGGATGTTTGGTAGGATAGAATGGAAAAGGAGGAAAGACAATGAGAATCACTTCCCCTGTTTGGTACCATGTAAGAATGGAAACAAAAGGGTAAAAGTTGGAATCAGATCCATTCTCCCCATTCTTCTTAAAATGTAGAGAAAGCCGAGAATCCAAAAAAGAACGCATCGTGCATTCTCGCCTCATTCCCTTTGGAGAAGTCAACAAGTTAAAAAATAAAAGACAATGTCACGTGCATTGCACATTCTAATCAAAATTCATATCCCCAAATCTAAAGTATCCAAAGTTTTTTTCTCGATCTGCAGATTATTCAATTCCATTACAATTCCATGTTGGCTCTTGAGTTAATTTACCAAAATCAGTTTCGTTGAATCTCATACTATTTAACATATATACTTAATTTTAAGTCTTTTTTATAGTTATCAATTGCCTAGGGTTTTGGATAAACTAATAACTAAAAATTGTAATTTTAAATGCAAGCTCTTGATAACTACCTGCATCTAAAATCTCTTACCTATTACTAGATTCATAAATAGCTTTTGACCTTTCGTAACTATTGAATTGAAAATCAATTTTTAATATTTGCACCTGTTATTATTTTCAATCAATGAATCATTTGATTTTCTTATATAATTGGTTAGTTTACAGTTTACACATGTTTATTAATTCTGTACAAGTGAAAGTAAAAACAAAAGCATACTTCTGTTATGATTTTTGAAGATGAAGAAAAATGCGACCGATGAAGAACGTGTTCATGTTGGTTACCAGTCATTCCATTATGTTATATAACCAAACATGAGAATCAAATATCAAACACATTTCTTATGTTGATTCTGTCTTTTTACCAAACAACGGAATTATGTCATGTTGTTTAATATCATTCTCTTTCTCAGCATTCCCATTCTCAGTCAGATTTCCATTCTTTACAATTCACTCCTACCAAACAGCCCCTTACATTACTTATGAAACCATACTAATTTTTTATTTATTTTAAACATGATACTTAGTATCCAAACATTTTTCATAAAGGATGCAGTTTGACTTTTTTTTTTTTTTTTTATAAAATCAACTCACTAAGTTGAGATCAATCACCAAAATAAATCAATAAAATTATCCCAAATAAAAGAATTACTTTTACCTTTAGCATTATTATCCTCCGGTGATGAAAAATCTTCGATATCATCATCATCCACAACAACCGAACCCAAATCCAAATCCACTCTACTCTTACCCGCTTTCTAACAAGCCACATTTTGGGGTTTTTCGAAACCCTTGTGGTAGTGTCGAAATTAATTAATCAATCAATCCATTAGGATTCAGTAATTAAACAATAATAAATTATCAGTTTTAGCTTATGAACTAGTATTAATTTACCTTCAAATCCATCTGTTACGTTGCGTTCTCGAGTTTTTCTAGGTGGGAATAGAAATGATGTGAAAAGAAGAGAAAAGAAATGAAAAGGAAAGGAAAGAAAGTTGATTTTATATTTCGTGTTCTTGAGTTGAAATGAAAGGAAAGGAAATGAAATAATGTTGTGTTCTCGAGTTGGGAAGAAAAGAAAGAAAAAGAGACATAATTACATTTATGCACTTTTAGATATGTTCATTTGATCATAAGAGTCGAATATGAGTAAATATTGAAAGTTATATTGGTCATTATATACTAAATAGTGCGAGTGTAAAATACTTTCCGTCCAAATCCGCCCATATTTGGGCGGAAAATTCTTATAGGAAAATCACTAGAATTTTCCTATCATTTCCTTCCTGTTTCCTTTCCTTTCTGTCCAAAAAAAACTCGAGAACACAATAAAATTTCAATTTCCTATCATTTCCTTTCCTTTCCTTTTAAAAAATAACTCGAGAACGGAGCGTTAATGAGTTTGGAGGTAAACGTGTATGACATAAGAGGTCCTTCAACTCTTTCCTTTTCTTCATTGCTCACCCTTTTTATTTATTATACACTTTTCCCCCTCTTGTTTTATTATACTTTCAAATGTGGATAGCTTTTACAAGAACAAGCATGTAAACAACTTATCGTGTATTATTTTTATTTTTAAACTGGTATAGTTACTTACTCATAGAACACATGGAACTGGAGTACGGGTCAATTTAACTAGCCTGTCATGACCGAATAGAACACAAGGTTCTAATTCAATTGAATAGTGTCATTATCCTATAGGAGTGTTCATCTTCAATGTTATAAAATTACTGAAAACCAACGGAGTTTCATGACCGAATAGAACACAAAGTTCTAATTCTTTATGACTTGAGTAAAATATGTATCAAATGCTAGAAAAATTAATTAACATCATATCAATTTCAAAACTCAGATTAACGTAAGACAGATTTTCAAAATAACAGAGAAAGTACCTTTTAAAATAGCAGAACTTTTCATAAACACCAGTATCGGAGGTTCCTTTCACGGGTGTTAAACCACATAACTCAAGAGTTTTCTTAGACCCAATAATACTCAGACCTTTCAACTGAAAAATGCTCTGTGGAAGATGACTTATGTATGTACATGTTATATCTAACTCTTCTAAACATTTTAAATGCCCAAGTTACTTACTCGTAGAACACACGAAACTTGAGTACCAGTCAACACAACTAGCCTGTCTTGATCGAGTAGAACACAAGGTTCTAATTCAATTGAATAGTGTGATTATCCTATATAGTGTTCATCTTCAATGTTTTGTAAAGAGAACATAAGGTCAAACTCAAGTCAAAAAGAATGGTGAAAAGATTGATGACAAATTGTTTTCCATATCCTATATTCGACAATCTGTTGGCAAACATGAAGGCAATAGTACATAAAATATTTATCTAGCATAACTTATATCCATAATGAAAGACTTGAGCCCTTTTTGTTTGGTGTCACATGGAAAAAAAACAACGGTCACTTTTATTAAGACAGTTAATAACGGCTTCTGAACTTAGATTTTCCAGAATCATTCTGTAATAAAACTACTGAAAAAGTTTGACTAGCTTCATTTGACACTAGTAACTACCTTTATATATGTTCTTAGGTACGATTCAATTATAAAAACTCAGTGAAGTTGGTGAAAGTAAATACCGTGACTCAAAAAGTCAACTTTTTGTATGCTTAACGATTTTATCCCAATTTATAACATAAATATAAACAAAAACCTTTTTATGATAATAAAATCACATAATAAAACTTACTGAACTTAAATTTGATATAACAATCAACCAGGTATAAAATCCAACCGTTGTCATCAAGAACACAGTTTGACTTTCTGAAAAGGTCAACTCTGTTAGCTGAAGTTCCTAAGCTAACTTAATTAACTTGTTTATTCATATTAATTAATTATCACATATTCTAAGTTGGTTAGTATACCTTTATTAAACAGCCCATAGTTAAATGGTATTATTTGATCATTTCATCTCAGTGCACACGACGTCAATACTACAAAAGAAATATGAGCCGGTATTACATGTATAATAGCACCTCAAGAGTATATTGACATCACTTATAAACCTTTCATTAGAAGCATAAATTGACTTTCTGAACAACTAAGCTGCGTAAACTGAACTCCATGAATAAACTTTGTAACATTAATTCTGAATGATAAAAATAAAAACAAGCATTGTTTGCAAATATACCTAATAACATATCATACGTTAATGCTGATGAAACTATCCTATTAATGACCAAAAAATTATCTTCAGTTCTTCACACCACACTACCACTTGACTTGTAAGATGATACAACAGAGAACTTGAGAGTGATCAATGTTCGAAATGAACACAATTACGCTCCCAACATTTGGCGAAATCTTTTAGACATGAAAAAAACTGATTGAGCCAGAACAAACCGTTAGGACTCGGGGATTGAGTTTCGAGTTCATTTTGGTTCGATGAAGTGCTGATTGGCAATCAAACATGCAGGAAATGGTTCAGTTGTTATGAACGATAGTAAAATACATATCAAATGCTAGTAAATTAATTAACATCATATCAATTTCAAAACTTGGATTAACAAAAGACATATTTTCATAAAAACAGAGAACATACCTGTTAAAATAGTTGTTTACAAAGGACTAAACAACATTGTAGCAGAACGTTTCATAATAACCATTATTGGAGGTTCGTTTCACGGGCATTAAGCCACATAACTCGAGTTGTTTTAAGCCCAATAATACACAGACCTTTCAATTGAAAAATGCTCTGTGGAAGATGACTTATGTCTGTACCTGTTATATCTAACTCTTCCAAACATTTTAAATGCCCAAATTCGTCAGGCAAATCATCAAGTGTACAATCGAGCAAATAAAAATATTTTAGGCTTTTCAGTTCAAAGATGCTCTTTGGAAAACCTCCAGAAAATTGACATCGCCTTAAAATTAGCTTCTCTAAACATTGTAATCGGCCCAGATCCTCTAGTAACTTCTGATTCTGACTCAACCATTCAATTCCAAGATATTTCAGATGTTTCAGCATACAAATGCTATCTGGAAGACGACTAATCCCGTGAGTAGCTGACAACATTAGCTTCTCTAGAGATTCTAATTCACCTAAATCTTCGGGTAAACTCTTAAGACCCAAACAACATTCAAGTTTGAGAGATTTCAGCTGTTTTAACATACAAAGACCATCTGGAAGATGTTTTATCTTTGCATTGGACTAAACAAATCTCCTGCAGGGATTCTAATTGGCCAAAATCCTTGGGCAATTTCTCAAGATCACCACAATATAGTTTGAGAGATTTCAGCTGTTTTAACATACAAAGACCATCCAGAAGATGTTTTATCTTTGCATAGGACAAACAAAGCTCATGCAGGGATACTAATTGACCAACATCCTTGGGTAATTTCTCAAGATCCCGACAAAATTCAAGTTTGAGAGATTTCAGCTGCTTTAACATACAAAGACCATTTGGAAGACGTTTTATCTTTGCACAGGACAAACAAAGTTCCTGCAGGGATTCTAATTGGTCAAAATCCTTGGGTAATTTCTCAAGATCACCACAATATAGTTTGAGAGATTTCAGCTGCTTTAACATACAAAGAACAAGAAGCTGAAAGTTCAAACCGCAGTAATTACATCTCCCGTGAACGTGATATTGCTGAAGCATGTTTAATGGCAAACTATTGTGGTGATAACCCAAAATTTTTGGACACTTATTTTAGGTGTCGATATCGAATGAGCCGTAAACTATTTTTAAAAATAGTCAAAGGTATTGAAATATATATTCAAAATGTTCATCCTCTTCTCGATCATTTTAAATTCTTTGTTGTCCGACCCGATTGTACGGGTCTAATGAGTATTAGTGTTATTATGAAATGCACATCCACCATAGGCTAATTGGCATACGGCGTGAATTTTACAAATGAGGGAACATTGTGCACACGATTGTCTAGATAATTTTACTATGTTCATTATTGATTTCTTTATGCCCGAGTTTTTAAGAAAACCTGACTTGAATGACATTCACAATTTATACAATGCACATAACATGATTAATGGGTTACCGGGAATGCTTGAATGCCTTGATTGTATGCACTGGGAATGGATTAATTGTCCGAAAGAATGGCACAGGCAATTTCACATAGGTGATAAAAAAAATACCCTACAATAATGCTTAAAGCAATTGCTTCACATGATTTGTGGATTTAGCATTCATTTTTTGGGGTAGCAGGTGCAAATAACAATATTAGTGTTTAAAATAATTCTCCGTTATTCGACGACCTTCTTGATGACACCGTCCCTGTGGCTCCGTTTGAAGTTAACGGTGTTACATTTCAACAAGGGTATTATCTAGCTGACGGGATTTACCCACACTGGTCATCTTTTGTCAAATAATTTTCGATTGCAAATTTTGAGAAAAATGCCTTATTTAAATGGCAACAAGAAAGTGCTCGGAAAGACGATGAAAGAGCTTTTAGTGTCCTCCAAGGACGTTGGCATGTTATAAGCCAACTGGCGTGTATGTGGACTGTCAACAAGTTAAAGAAAGTCATGCACACGTGCATTATATTGCATAACATGATTTTTTAAAGATCAAAGATTTGTGATATCCGAAATGAGCGAGATTTATATTTGTCTGAAAGTAAATTTTTGACAAACATGGATCGAGCGATGCCAAGTGCAACGGAGGAAAACAAAAGAACTCCATGATAAACAAACACACGCAATGCTTCAACAAAATATTATTGAGCATGTTTGGTGACAACATCTACAATATCTGGAATATCAACAAAATAATTAGTTTCTTTATAATTTGATGTATATATTTTTTTTAATATTATTTCTTGAGTTTTTTTTTTTTTTTTTTTTTTTTAATTGTACTTCCTATTGTATCATATTGTATTTTAGTTTGGTATTGTAATTTTAATTAAATGAAATAAATTTAGTTTGTTTGAAATTGGAAAAGAAAATAAAATTGGGGGTGGCGGGGCCTAAATGAAGAGTTTGTTTTGTGTTATGAGTAGGGCTGAGCATTGCAGATCTAAAACCGACTGAGACCGAGAGGACTGACCGAGACCGAGAGGACCGAACGAACCGAAGGACCAGCGGTCCGGTCTCGATCCAGGATTTTCCTTATTTCGGTCTTAGTCCCGACCAGTCTTACACAAAAACTGACTATTATGCCTTCTTAGACCAAACCGACTGAACCGAAGGACCAACTGTCAGGTCTCGGTCCGGACCGGTCCTCGGTCTAAGGTTTTGAGCTAATTTGGTCTCAGTCAGGTCCGGTTTTGGACTGTTGATCACCCCTAGTTATGAGTAAGGGGTGTTTTGTTATGAGAGTATTAAGGTGATGTGGCACTTTGTGGGACCCAAATGAAGAGATGAAGTGTTTCATGACACCTTTTGCTCTTAGGTGTCATGAAGAAGCACAACCTTTTCATTTGAGCCCCACTGATGCTACATCACCTTAACACAACAACTTCAAAATAGCCCCACCATTTCCAATTTTATTTTCTTTTTCATTATAGACAAAAACCTCATTCCTTATAACCAGATTTTTTTTACTCTTCTAGAAACAATTTCATCTTCCCCAAATCCATTTACAGCCACAATTTTGTAGAACTCATTTCATCTTAAAACTCACACGCCCCAATAACAGAGACGGGAAATGTTTATAGAAAAAAACCCACATCATCTTAAACCACACCCAAGAAAGTAAGCCTCTGTGAAGCCTCTGAGAATCCTAAATTTACCCTCCATTTTTTTGTTAGTATGTAAGACATCATATCTCCGGTCAATTAAAAAAAAAAAAAAAAAAAAAAAAAAAAAATCCAAATGTCTTCTACGAATATGTAACATAAACAAGATATCCATTTTATTTGCAACGGATCTCTGCAAAACTGCTTTGTCGTTTCTACATTGTCTGCACGACGAGAATGCCAACGGCGAGGGGTGAAGAAGGGCACCAGTGTGGCGGCGAGGGGTGGCGAAGCACGACGAGCGGCCACCTAGGCACGGCGAACACAAATTCAATATGATATCTGTTGCTCTAAGATATACAGAATCTAATGAGTTTTAATGTCATAAACTAGATCAAAAACACAACTTTATAAAGTTCGCAGTCCATTAATAATTTCGGATGAAGCCCACAAAAGCCCAAATAAACATAACCTTTTGTCCCTTTCTTATTCTTCTGTTTTTCAGATACAACACACAGTTGACCAAATACCAAATAATAATAATAATAATAATAATAATAATAATAATAATAATAATAATAATAATAATAATAACTAAAGAAATGTGCGAATGACGTGCATGACTGCACTCACAAAACAAATGGCATCGGGCTATGGTGGTGTGGAGGCGCAGTTGACGTATATGGTCTGATAGACCTGATTTATCAAGACACTGGAAGAACGACAGAGGAAGGACGGCAGAGACCGAACAGCAGAGGAAGAACGGTACAGGAAGGACGGCAGAGGCCGAACGGTACAGGAAGGACGGCAGAGGCCGAACGGTACAGGAAGGACGGCAGAGGCCGAACGGTACAGGAAGGACGACAGAGGCCGAACAGTACAGGAAGGATGATAGAGGCCGAACGGTACAGGAAGAACGGCAGAGGCCGAACGACATGGATGAAGGTCATGGATGAAGAACGACACAACGCATTGACCATCAGGTAATATGTTCCCTATTGACGTGGCCACACGTGTACCTACTACCCAGGTTTTAAGGGGATATGTCCCCTATGATGACGTCATCTACAGTAACAAAGGTACTATAAATACACTACTCTTGTTGGTTGTAGAGGGGATCTCCTACCTCTCTCTTCTTTCTCTCTCTAGAATAACTCTCAATGGGAGGGTTCATCCCTCCATGCTTAACATCCCTCCATACTTAAAGGAGAGCACTGACTTGACCGTCGGAGGGTGGTCCCGGGGCTCCGGCCTCGGGACTCCTTCTAACGGGTTCTTTCTTGTTTGTAGCACGCTTCAAGGCTCGGTACAAGGACGAAGGGCACATGGGAGCCGTCCAGACTTACCTAGCGGAATTATGCTTCAACAAATTGGCGCCATTTGTGGGACACGTTATTCAATCTACCAGAGCTAAGAATGATGGGTCTCGTTCTTCTTGGACCTTCATCATTACTTCGGTAATGGATCATCTGCCCTCCTTCCAGAGGAGGGATGATACCGGAGGTAGTTCATCCACCATCCTTGCAGACGTGGTTTTTCTGTCATCCGTTCGGTATGCTCTCCTTTGGTACCAATCATCCATCCGATATGAAAAGGGAGGTACTACATCGTTCGGTAGGGTTCTCCATCTGCCCTTCATTATGATACCCTCCATTGGCCCTCCGGTATGAATGGAAGGCTGCCATGGGATAAGTTGAACTCAGGTCTTCACTATTAAAAAGAAAGCGCCTTTCATAAGGTGACATATGGATCGTCAACCCTCCTTCCAGAGGATGGATGACAATGGAGGTGGTTTGTCTACCATCCTTTCAGAGGTGGTTCGTTTACAGCCGTTTCAAATGTAGCTTGCCTATCATCCATTCGGTACCTTCCTTTGTCTTTCGGAGGTGGTGCTTCCATCATACAAGGATGTTAGTACGGACATCATGTATGGGTTATTCAATTATTGTCACTTGGTTTAGGTACCATTGTGTCATCGTTCAAGATGGACGGTATAGGCGTTATGTATGGATCGTCTGGTATGATGTCTACCGGTGGAATGACCTTCATCATTCCTTCGGTATAACAAGGAAGCATTCTACGATTTGTTCGTAGAAGGATCGTTCGGTATGACGCCCTTGGGTGGTCATCAATGGCAGGTATGACTTCCTTCAGTAGCCACATGGATGGCCGGACAAACAAATAGCTGAGTCATCGTTCAGATGCAGTGTTTCACTAATACTTTGTAAGTACTCCTATGTTATTTCCTTGATATCTCTGTTGCCATGCTTGAGAATATGAGTATATGACACATTTGGTTTACTGCCATGCTACGTACCTCGATGACCTGGCATCATTATGTCTTAACACCATTCAGGTGCCTAAAAGGAAGGAAACGTGGATGACGTACAAATAATACAGCTCATGATACTAGACAACCCTTACACATACACATGCATGACACAACACCTTGTGAGTAAAGCAATATGGCCCATGACCAAACACGTGACTTACTTTGTCAAATGCTAGTTTAATTGAGGTATACCTAGTCCATAAAATAAGGAATTTGTCTATCTTTAGTCACTTTTTGAAATAACGTTAAACTAAAGAAATGCAACTTTTTGTGATCTTCGGACCATTAATTGTCCGGTTAATTAATCTTCGTCTATTACTTTGACGAAAGATAACTTCTATAATCTCCGTCGTTCAGATGCACCCTCCAAGGATCCTTCAGGCGACCTTATGAATAACACGGACTATCTTTGAACATGTGGGTTACGTCTTAATGCTTTATGTGCATTGAGTTTATGGCCACAATAACTAACCTTCCACCCGTTAATTTGCTCGCGACTCCGATGAATGGACCCATGATCGAAATCAATGCATATTCCGGTTACTTGACCTCCTTTTTGATCTTTTAAATTTCGTTATATGCTCATAACAATTCTACTATTCGAGCTCTAACCCTCGTTTTCTTATGTACATTCACTCATTCAGTTTGCTGGAAGAAAATGCCCACCAACATAATCTTTATAGCATGTAAATTTGGAATAAGAAGCAAACTAATCTGTGGAAAACTAGAAGGGGGGGGGTTGAATAGTTTTACGTCCTTTTAATTTTAAAAACACAAGTTTGTTTTAAAAACTTCGATTCTAGTTTATGTGAACTCAATACTTGCTCTATATGAACAATTGTATGGTAACTAACTAACAAAGCTAATATAGTAAAGGTAAGTAAATAGGTAATGAGAAGAGTTAGAAAGATCAAACCACAACACAAGGATTTATAGTGGTTCGGCTACAAGGACACCTTCCTTGTTCCTTCTCCACTCCCCGAGTCACCTACTCGAGAGTTTTCTTCACTATGTCAACAAAATCCCTTTTGGCGGAGAAAACCTTACACACCAATTTACACACCACAACAACTTCACAACTTGATCACAACTTCTATACAACTTCTTCACACCAATATGCTACACACCAATCTTCTTCACACCTATCTTCTACACACCAATCTTCTACTTCACACCAATCTTCACAACTAACCTACTTCACTACTAATCAACTTCTACTTCCTACACAACTTCTATATCTTCTAAACAATATATAACAAGCATAACACGATATTCACAAATGAATGTATATATACACTATGCACAACTACTCTTCAACACTTCTTGAACTTGGTTGTAGAAAGAGTGTTCTTCTTTTGCACTTTGGATGAGAATGGATGATGAGAGATTGAATCACTTGAAACAAGGATTAATATACAAATGATCAAAGGGTTTTAGAGGATGTTTAGAGAGTTATAGATCTGAAAATTTCGTGCAAAAGGTGAGGCAAAAATCCAGGTTTAAGGTGGTATTTATAGACAAAAGATTCTGACAGAGGAGGGTGGCCGGTCCCCTTAAATCAAGGCCGGCCCCCTTAAAATTAAGGGGACCGCCCCTTATAATTAAGGGGGCCGCCCAGCTGAAACGGCCAAAATCCTTGTCTTTTAGTGGGGAAAGTTTATTTGGTGAAAAGCTAACTGATTGTGGTTAAAAATTTGAATTCATATATTTAGTATGAATAAAACATTTTTCTTAATTACCAAAAGTGTTTTTCAAAAATATATGATATGTTTATATAATTAAATAAACTTTGTGTTAGTTAATTAAATACCCCTTTGATCATGAAATGTATTAAGCACTTGTTTATCCATACCTTAAGTGATTAAGTTGGATATAGTGATATAAACTAGCTTAATACTTGTTTACGTAGTAATTATACGATTTACGATTTTACATTTTGTGATCGTCAAAATATAGAGGTATCGAAAGATATGAATAACGTTTTCACACATTATTTATGTCAACAATCTCCCCCTTTTTGATGATTACAAAATTTAAACTCATTAATCGAAAATTAGTATATATTCAAGTATTAATGTGAGTTTATATCACTTCTCCCCCTTTTTGTTAGCATCAAAAAGGTTATCCCATGTTAATGTAAGCTCCCCCTCGAAGTATACTCCCCCTCGTTTTGAGGCCAAAAGGAATCGAGATATGGATATCTTGCAAAAATATTTAGTGGCAAGCAACATATATATGTATATAGCATGCAAGAGTAGAGACTAAACATAACCATAACATTAATAATATGGAAAAGATACATTAAGCATTACATTAACAACCATAACAAGTAATGCAACTAACAAAAGCCTTAAAGGCTTAGAATCATCATTAAAATAAAAAAACCAAGGCTCAAACATGAGAGTCCTCTCTAGAGCTTGCCATCCAAAAAGGTTTAACACAATTTTATTTGTAAAACACCAAGCATGTTTAATTGGGAGGAATGGATGGTGAAGATGGAGATGGTGATGGTGGAGGTGTGTTTGTTGATGGTGGTAGAGGTGTCGTGTTTGTTGTTGGTGGTTGATGCAACAAGTTTTCAATATGAGAAAACATGTATTGGATCTCATCTCTTAATCCGAACACAATTGTTCGGTTGTGAATGCAACAAAGGCAAGTGTCTCCATGAGCTTCAAGTAAGCTCCATGGGACGGGGTTATAGGTTTGTGGATTGATAGGAGATGATGAGAAATGTGCATCAAGAGGTGTTAATGGTGATAATGAGAGAGTGAGTGCAAGAGTTGTGTTTTCATTGGTAGGTTGTGATGGTTGATCAATTGTTGGAGGAGATAAGTGGGTGTTGATGTAGTCATTTATGGATGAAGTGGATAGTATGGAGGAAGTGGAGTTTCCATTTGTTGAAGGTGTTTTGGGGGGTGCATTTGGTGCACTAGGAGATGAACATTGAGGTGGTGGAGATGGAGTGGTGTTGTCTTCATTTGTAAGATCAATGAAGAGTTGTTTGGGTGGAATGATGACAAGTTTTTGTTTCTTGGCATTGTTTGAATAGGTGGTTCTTGGTGAT